>CAIGRK010158353.1:0-12172 GCA_903798315.1 Fraxinus greggii
AATATATTTCTAAAGTATTAACAATTTTCTTCAATTTCGTTACTAGATTTTGATACCAATTTAAAAGGCTTAACGGAAAAAATAGAAAAATAATTAAAGCCTAAAGATAAGGATATAATAGATAATTTATATCAATTTTTTTGTTTTGCAACAGTTCTGGGCAACTATCATTTTCCTTCTCAAAATCCATTGAAGTTGACAAAATGGGCCCACTAATCTAATCAAATAAAGACTACCACTTTCTATTATTATTATTATTATATCCCTCACTTTCTTTCAAATCCATTCCATTCCACCAATTAAGCACACTTTTTCACTCCTGTCTTCCTCTACTTTTTTCTTGGTACAATTTTGTCTTGTCATCTCACTTTCTGCACATCTTTTCATTCTGCCATACCCATTTATTGTTACTCTGCAAATTAAATTATATTTCCATATTTCTCCCTACGGATTCAATCATCATCAAATTATAAAAGAACGAGTACACACACCTAAAATCAGATTAAAATTAAAAAATCAACTGTTATTGTTGACTTTTATTAGACAAATAAAATCGATAACAATTATATTTTCAATTTTAATTGATATTTAATTTTGCCCAAACAATCACTCAAAATTTCAATACTTAATGCATGAGCTTGAAATATTAATTAGTGAATAACAATGATATTTGTACATGAGGAGTTACAGATTTTTTTTAGATAGATGAGATGCCAAAGAAAGAGTGAAATTTTTTTTATTTGATTGAAAAAATTCTAATCCAATCAAATTTTATCATATTATGTGTACGTACACCAAACATAAATAGTGACATTCATATATGACAATCATTATAAAAACAATTATGTACATATAGCACAATTAATTATTATAATACCTTTGATGGCGTAGTTTATAAGGTCTTCCTATTTAACTCATGTTTGATAATCATTATTTAAAAAAAAATAATATTTTGAATTGTGATTTGAATAAACAAAATGAAAAAATTGTCTGTCAATTAAACAGTTCAATGATAAGTTGTCTGTTATTGTATTGTTTTATGTCAAGAATTATTTTGATCAATACGTCAACATAGCATGATTGTTGCGATTTTTAAGAATGAGTGAATAAAAAATAAGAAAAAATTTTAAATTTACGCCCAAAACATTTTTTTGTTCAAATATGTAATTAAAAAATGATTGCGTAGAAGAAAAAAAAAAAAAATTCAAACCATGATTATCATGGGCTTACTTTGAGCAAAGCGCGTCTCAAGTTGACAAAAGATTTTCACTCCAAAACAACCCCTCAATTTCCCCACCCACTCCTACGCCTCTCCCTCGTCCTCCACACACACACACACACACACACACAGACACAGACCATTCACCCAATTTATTATTGAAATTCCGTCGATACCCCAACAGTGCTTGTTAGTTTACTCATACACAACTCACACGTTGCAGTATTGCCATCTCTGCACGGCGGCGCCACCATGTCTGCGGTGGTTGCAGGTAAGTCAACAATAGCAGAACACATTAGATACAGAAAACCCAGAACCAGTAACCACTCTTTGACCGCCTCAGAAACAGATCCAAATACCACTTGCTCCAAATTCACTATTTCCTCTCTCCTCTCCTCCTCCTCCTCCTCCACATATACCACCACCAATGACAACCTCATCAGCAGCAGCACCACCACCGCCATCACTTCTTCTAGAAAAAAGAACTTCACATCTTCAACATTCAGAGGACTGGGCTGCGCTGCCTCCTCACAGGTCTCTGTGCCTGCAGTTATTAGGACCTCGGCCAACTGGGATTCCGAGAAACTGAAAAAGAAAAAGATGAAAAGCAAGAAAACCAAGCTACCTAGTAATAACAACTCTGCTGCTGTTGCTGTTACGAATAACAGCATCAATAACGCTAACCCATCATCCCAATCGTCACTGTCGTTGGCTCTATCATCAAGTTGTGTGGGTGTGCCTGATGTTTGGTGTGGCCCTGGGATTGGGGTCACCACTGATGCTGCATCTGTGGATTGTGTTGTTTCGAGAAGGCCTCCTGTCTCTACCAGAGGCAAAGTCGACGGGGTTGACAATATTAACCATAATCTAAGAGAGGTAATCTTAAAATTTCTTGTCTGTCTTTTCCTGTTATTTGTTAATTGATATTGTTCTACGTTACTTTTTCTATAATTATTTCTTCTGAACGTTGATATTTTTGAATTCCTCATTTTTTATCTTATTTTTTTTTGCGTGGATGACCAAATTAACCATAATCTGAGAGAGGTGTTTATTGGATTTTGCATTTATACATGCATTTATTCTTTTTCTTGCGTACTGATTTTGGCTTAGCACTAATGTTTTTAAGGTATTTTTGGTCGGATTGGACTAGTATTTTGTTCTGGGCATGCCTTTGTTTTCGTTGCTGAAGAGTTATGGTTCAATCTGAAATTAAAATTTTAGAATGAATTTGACTTGCTACTGCAGTGAACTTGAATTATTTTTGCGCATATCTTTTATCACATTTTGCAATATCGACATAATCACCTGGTCCCGTGTCTTTCCTGATTGATTTTGGTGGGGGAATCGAATGATTCTCAATGGGTTAGCCACATTTGGCCTAGTTAGTACCAATCAATCGTGGCCTTCTGATGCATGGCCGAGAGCTAGAGCCAATCTTGTTCCCTGGCATGTCCAATCATCGTCCCCATGTAACTTGGTCTTGAAAAACAGTGAGGTGAAAAAAAATGTTGTGCAACACTTTAATTCTTTGGTGATTCAATGAAATAGATAAATGATCGATTAAAAGTTAAGGCACGTGTAATGTAGATTTCAATATATGAAAAGGTGAAACAGTTATGGTATCTTGTCCTGTAAAAGAAGTAAAAGTGCCATCAGCAACTTTGACATTTTGATCCGGGCATTGACAGTATGTCATAAATTGGGTGGATGACTCATGAGTGCATAAAATGATCATATGATTGGTGATACCAGAGTCGATGATCCATGATTTCGAATTACAATCATTTCAGACACTACAATAGCAAGATATAGGATTCTTATCTGACAGTGCCATTGAAAAAGAGACACTTGGTTTATCTAGTGAAGCGATGCAGCCTATCAATCTCTTCTTTGTTAAGACAACAAGTGTTCAAATTACAAGAATTTAGATTGTCATTGCCGTCAAAATGAGCCATATAAGCTCGTCCTCCATCATGTCCACTTCGATTTTCATTGTCTCTGCCAAAGAATAGGGAATTTCCATGAAATTTCCAGCTTGTCTCTTTAGTGGTGCAATGTGTCTTCTTGCAGTAATTGCGCCACAAGCCTCATTTTTGCTGGGTTTACGATGTCCTTCACTTCTCTTAGGATGAAATCATTGCTATTTTAAGTTGCCACACTATTAAAAGGCATGATTGGAGCAAGGGCCGAACCTTGTGACTTGGTTGCTAAGCATCTCAGTCCAATTTCCTTCAGCCTGTATAAGTGGTAAAACCTCATTCATGGATGGTAGAGATTCGTTTCCGCGGACTTGGACATGCACTCGATCAAATTCGACATTTAGAGCAGGCAAGAAATTCAAAACTTTTTTCACTTTTAACAAATATTTGCTACATATCATCCTCATCGCACTTCAACTTAATATTGTGACAATAGTCAAATGCAAGCCACGAAGCTTTCATAATATTATGTTACCTACTACAAAGAGATTACCTTATCTACTGGTTGTAATCTTGGTCTATATTTCATATATTTGAGCTTTGCACAGATTGGCGTATGATTGGGAAATAGTCTCCATATCTCTTGCTGTAGCAAGGAGCAAATAGGGCCCACTGATTTCTGGCCGCCTTGAGTTCCAAAGCCAATACATATTATGGAACTTCTCTTATCCCACACATCAAACTTGAAATTATCCATTATTGGTGCTGGGCCTAGCAAGTGTCTTAATTTCCCTGTTCTTTTTAATAATGTTTCGCCAATTGTAAGAGATCAATAGTTTTGGCCATTTAGTTGCAATGATGGTTCAAGGTTCTGGTACTTTCTAGTTGAAGGATGTGGGTGTTAAACATTCGAAGTTGGGATGTTGGTTTTTTTTTTTTCCCCCACATGTTCCAGACATAATTATTATGGGAAAATGGAATAACAAGCAAAGATATTAAGATGATGAAAAAAATATAACAATGGAATAAGCCGACAAAAGAAAGCTGTGCAATCCCAAATAATATGTAATAGTGAAGGTTGCTAACATTCGAAGTTGGGATGTAGGTTTTTTTTTTTTTTTCCACATGTTCCAGACAAAATTATTGTGGGAATAAGCCGACAAAAGAAAGCTGTGCAATCCCAAATAATCTGTAATAGTGAAGGTTGAGAGACACATGAAATGTTGATTCTTGAGAAAACACCCTAAGGCTCTAATTCTATAATGTTGGAAATTGATTGTATTTTTTGAATTGCATACAGGATATGTTGAACCACTTTCTGATGAAAGCCTGACACATGCTCAATTTCATTATATTGGTGACATGGAAACTTGACCCCAGAAACTGTGTGCTTTGGTACCATCTTGAATCACTTGATGTAAAAGGCTGTTAGATAAAGTTACGTGGTTATCAATTATAAATTTTCTTCAGGAGGATATATACATTTATCCTCTATGCTAAGAAAGGAAAAAGTAGCTAGCTAACATGCCTAGTAATTAGGGATTACAATAATTTAGGATTATAATAAAAAGTATATTCATAATACGGATACCCTAAAACAATGATTGTCAACTACGTTTTTTTGGAAGGTAAGTAATAAACTATTACTGCCTACCCTTTACTAAAGGCTGCGTGTTGGGTCGGCCCACATTGACTATGACCCGTTATCTCAGCACTCATCTAAGTCGTTCCCCAACTATAATTTAAATGGTTCTTTCAACTTTTTGACATTCCTTTACATTTCTTACAGTTTGTGCTTTATGTTTTCTGTTGCTTTTCACCTCTTTTGAATGCTTCAAGATGTTAAGAACTGGAGTTCACTTTGTTACTTTGAGTGAATGCATTATACTTAATGTGGTTCTTTTTTTTAGCCATACACTAGCTTGATTTGCTTTTATCTGTTGTCAGCGTTCATGTACTGTGAGGAGGATGGTAAACCATGAAGATCTCTTTTTCCTTGATCCTGAAGCAGCCTTAGGAGTGCCACGCTCTCGAGTAGATGACTCTGGATCTAGACGTCATGTTAGACATGGTTTTCCTGAAGGACTTGCTGAGGTTTGACTTTTATCTTTTATTGTTGGCATCATCCAGTTTTTTGTGAAAGGATGTTTCCTATCTAATTATTCTTTTTATTTTATTGAACTAATTGAAGGGTTGTTTGAGTCCCATTGTTTTGAAAATTTATTTTTTCAAAATTCATTTTCAATCACATTTTATTACACGTAAATCGAAAATTTTTTCTTAATTTTAATCACACATTTTTCAAAAATCACTATTCAAAAATATATTTTTCCTCTCAAAATGGGGCTCAAGCAATGGTTGAATATTGCTCAATTTTCTACAATGAAACTCATTTGTTGTAATTTTAATTTTGAAAGAGACAACCTTAACATTTGACTAACATTTGTATTTCTTCTAACATGATTCTTCTTGTAAATAAATCATAGCTTAACTTGCTCTATATTTTGAAATTCTTTCAAAGGTTGTTTTAGTGAAGGTAATGAGGTACCCACGAGCTCATCTCGTATAAGAGACGATCTGAGCTCAAGCTTGGCTCATCTCACAAGCTCGTGAGCTCAAGGGCTGAGTCGAGCCGAACCTACGAGCTCAACTTTATGTTACTTTTTTTTAAGTGACCAAACAGTTAATTTTTCAAAAAAGTAACTGCTTGGTCACATTTTTGACCGCCCTTGAACTTTAGGCTCGTGGGCACTAGCCGCTCGTCGAGCTTTGCTTGGCTCGTCATCCAAGCCCCCCGCTTGGCTTGTGCTCGAGCTCATCCTGAAATGAGCCCGAGCTCGAACTGCCCATGGGTTAAGCCCCGACTAGTCGAGCCTACTAGTCGACAATCTAGTCGGCTCTTTTGCCACCTCTAGGTTCTATTGTGAGTCTACCGATAAAATGTTGGAATTCTTTGGATTTAGTTGGCGTGTTTGATTGAGTGAATCCCCATTGGAAAGATTGCCAAGCATAGACTTGGATATAATGGATAAACAATGGTCATATATTGTGACAACTACTGGCATTTATCCTAAAAAAACTAGCACATGTGAAATCTTGACCCTTAGATCTATATGCTACTTGTTTGCTTCGGTGTGAAACCACGCATACAAGACGGTGTTATGTATAATCCGGAAGGAACTGGGTATCACTAACCCATTAGAGACCAGAATACGAATGAAACGAGTTCTTCTTACTGTTTCATTTTCTTATGTTAGGGGAAAACACAATATGACTATTGTTAACGAAAATATATTTCGAATTAAAATCACCGCAATTGTACGGTTCGTTAATAAGTAATAAAGTAGACCTTTTGAGTCCGAGTATCGTCTAACGGAGATTGATTAGTTCAATTATAATTATTGCGATCTTAATCGAAACAAGCGTATTATGATGTATTTGTTTGTGACAAAATTATGAATAAATTAATCTACTTGTGCAATTATGAGTACATTAACTAAACTAAATACAAATTATTCTAAATGAGGATTACTGTGTTCAATAAATAACAAACGTACTAAGATCCCAAATTTCCATGCAATAATCAATTTTAACCCTAGTTTTACACATTGAAAACACGATTGAATTTTGACGAATCAATGTTTCTATTTTATTTAACAATTTCTCTCGAGTAATGTCAAACCTACTTTTATATATGACTCAACTATATTTCTATGGTGGATACGAACACGTAAAAGTGTGAATTTTTGTGAATACTTAAAGATTCACATAGAGTATAGAGGTATATTTCTCCCTTATCGCACCTTATGACAATTTATATATGTCGAACCTATCTTCCTTCTTTCGAATACATAAAATAGGCCACAAAATTCACATAACTATCGTGCACTATAATTGTGGAGAAAAAAAAATCATATAAATCATTCAATATTAAAAAACGTATTTTTAATGTCAAATATATAAAACTAAAAATTAAAAATTCATACTACATGGTTCATCGTTCTCCTACTACAAAGTAGTATGTTATGAATAAGAAAACAAAAGATATAATGAAGAATCGACATCATCCGATTAATCTTGAATTGAATCTTCGTGTTTTTGGAGTCGATCTTCACATTCTTGCCTCTAAAATACGTAGAATTTGTGATTTTTAGGTCAAACGGAGGTCTCCCCTCGTGTTTTGGTATACATAGGATGCCTAAAATCTTGTTATGAAAGTAGAGCTTCAGTTGAAAAAGGAAATAAAATCTCTTCAAAAGTTTTTACTGTGCAGCTGCGTAGTACATTTATAAGCGGTTGCATAGAAGGATGTCCAACCATCAATTTTGGTCTTGGAATGCATAATGCGGTTGCATCAAATTAGACCTATGCGGCAGCATGGGAATACCTTTTTTTCCACCGGACCGCCTTCAGTATTTTGGTCATTCTTTCTCTCCCGATATCCGATTGAGGTGATTTAAAATGCTTAGGAAAGATAATTCAAAGGGCTACAAATCTTCCAGATGTATAATTTTTTCAATTCGAACACTTCCTATGCTAAAAATGGGTCTCAAACTGAGACTGAAAATTCGAAGCACAACTTTTTCGGTGGAATTTGATATATGATAGTACTCGGACTACATTTCATCCCTTTGGCTTTTATCATCATCCAAATGATATCTAACACTCTCAAATCTTTATCGTGAGATTCGACGTAATTTTTGAGTATTGCATTTCAGTCCCCGAATTGAGCCATTTTCCACCGTTTTTACATTTTTTCTCCAATTTTTCATCAAACATTGAGTTTTACCTACAAAATGAAATATAATGCAAGTTACGTAGTATTTTATCAAAAGAACAGTAAAATATTATCATTTAGGATTTCGAATAAGTATAGAAACTATACTTATCAACTATGTTGGTTCCTGATATTAGAACATCAATGAACTGTGGAGCAATCTTAGAACTGAATAAGAATGGTTTCGATGCAAATATGAGGAATTGTTTGGAACACTGACATTAAGCCTCTGTTTGAATCCCATTCTTCAAAAACTCATTTTCCCCAAACTTATTTTCAATCATACATTCTCCAAATAAAATAATTTTGCAAATAAATCCAAAATTTTTCTTACTTTTTTAATCACATTCTCCAAAAAATCCCTATTAAAAAATCAATTTCCCTAATAATGGGGCTCAAACATAGCCAAAAGTAAACTTGATTTAAAATGCCGATAAGGTCACTTTTTAACTGTCTTATGGTTTATTTTTGTAGAATAAAAATAACTCTGAGGAACATTGAATGTTAGGTTGCTAACAACTTGAGAGTTTAATAGACTTCTCTATAGACAAAAATGGCTATCTAGGTGGTTATGAAGGAACATTTGTATTCAGGATTTCTCTCTAGTGCCTTCAGGTTAAATGTTTCAAGTGTTCATGGCATTGTTTAGTCAAGAATGGAGTCATTATTAACTGATTGTAAATGGTAGTGTTAAAAAACATTTGTTTTGCGTATAAAAAATAATTACATCCAAGAAAAATTATGTTTTGGAGGAGAAATGTCTGTCAATGATATTCCTTACGCTTATATTGCTGAAAACACTTTCTTTTTATAGATTGTCATGCTTCAAAGTAGTCTGCTGATGGGAGGAAGATCAGATGGTCTTGATCAATATGGGGATTGGAGACTTGATGTCGATAGCATGTCATATGAGGTATGCACATGACTCCATGAATGCCTTTGTTTTCTCTAGTTTTGATTTAAACTTTTCTAGTGGACACATAATGGAATCTTAATGTCATTACTTTGTGATAAACAGGAATTACTGGAACTTGGTGAGAGAATTGGGTATGTGAGCACAGGACTGAGAGAAGATGAGATAACTCGCTGTTTGAGGAGGACAAAGCTTGGAATATTAGATAAATTTTCATCACATTTCCCAACCGAACTGGAAAAGAAATGCAGTATATGCCAGGTTGGTCATACGAAATTTATTTCAAGCATCTTGACATTTTTTGTTTTCCGGTTTAGGTTCATATTATTTCATATTAAAAATATTTGCCATTATTCTGTCCAGGAGGACTACGAAGCTGATGATGAGATGGGAAAGCTGAACTGTGGACACTTCTATCACACAAACTGCATAAAGGAGTGGCTTGTGCAGAAAAATATTTGCCCTATCTGTAAAACGGCAGCTGTCTCTCAAACCTAGAACATGCAAAACTCCCTGCAGCTCCAGTAATTTGTGCTGTTTCTTTGTTTGCTCAATAGATTTCTTCATCTTCATCAAATGAAAGATCGTTTTTTGATGTGGTGAAGTGATACATTTATGTTCTTGGCACCTTTTATTGTGGATTGGATGTGGAAAAACAAATTATCATTGAGGTCATTGTAAGTATTCGACATTTTTATCAAAACGGTTCTGCAGTTTGTCAAAAATCCAGAGAATTTACAATTCTGTGTGAATGAATTCTTGTGTCATTGTTTCTTTGCGTGTGCAACTGTGTTTCTTTGGTCATTTTTTTGTTTCAGAAAGATGTATGGGTCGTGGTTCTTTAGATACACTACCAATCTTGGCCTATGAATCTCGAGGTCTCAGAATTTGTGTTAGTGAGATAAAACTCGCTGAGTTAGACAAAGGCGAAGATAAGAAG
This sequence comes from Fraxinus greggii, assembly GCA_903798315.1. Taxonomy (NCBI): domain Eukaryota; kingdom Viridiplantae; phylum Streptophyta; class Magnoliopsida; order Lamiales; family Oleaceae; genus Fraxinus; species Fraxinus greggii. The sequence continues at coordinate 9,769 of CAIGRK010158353.1, forward strand.
TCCAGTTCAAACAGAACTTTATGGCAGGAGACTGGTATGGCACAGCTTACCTTGAAGTTTCAAAATTACTCGAGTACTACGGGCTTAATTTGCTTTACAAGATAATTTGTGATGTCCATTGACATTGAATCTTCTCAGATGATCTTGAGACACCAACTCCACTGCTTCACGTGGATATATAGCTATAATGGTGAATGGACCCGATCACCTTGATTTGAACTTGCTTGGAAAGAGTTTGAGGTGAGAATTGAAGATGGGAACTTGCTGATCAACCTTGAACACATTTTCCCTGAGATGCCTGTCATTCCACCTCTTAGTCTTTTCTTTGTATAGCTTGGTATTCTCATATGCTCCCAATCTGGTTCGTTGAGCTCATTGAGCTGGAGGATTCTATGCATTTCGGTTGACTCTATATCAAAATTAAGCATGTGTGTAGCTCAATATGCCTTGTGCTCAAGCTTAACTGGTAAGTGACATGCCTTACCAAATACCAATCGATATGGGGACATGCCAATGGGAGTCTTAAAGGTTGTACTGTATGCCCAACGTGTATCATCTAAATTTTTTGACCAGCGGGATGTATTTGTTGTTGCTTCAAAAATCGTTTTTAGCTACCTGTTGGAGATTTTCACATGCCCACTTGTCTCAGGATGATAGGGAATTGAAATACGATACTTAACTCTATACTTAGCCAACAATGTTGAGAATTTACGGTTACAAAAATGTTTTCACCATCACTAATAATCACCTGTGGGGTGCCATACTTCGAGAAGATGTTCTTTCATAGGAATTGAGTCACAAGTAATCCACTGCCACCAAAATGTATTGTTGACCTTATGAAGAAGGAAATGGTCCCATGAAGTCGATGTTCCAAACATTATTAATTCCCCTCTAAAATTTTGTTCAATGACAAATCGTTCTTCCTTGAGATATTTCCTGTTTTCTGTCACTTATCATATCTCTTCATCATAGCATAACATTGATTGCAAGAGTTTGATTTAGAGATCCAATAGGCACCCACAACATCCTACCGGCACTCCCATGCTCCAGCAATTTAGATAGAATTTGGAGATAAAATGGGGATGGATAATGTAGTTGCAGATAACGTATCTCTCTCACAATCACAAAAATCAGAACCTGCAGATGAGATCAATGAAGTATTCCCTGATGTGTCACTTTTTCTGATTAGGACAGCGCTATGGTACATGGATTACGTGAATTATTTGGTCATTTTCGTCATTCCGTCAGAGTACTCGAGTCATGAGAAGTAAAAAAATTCATTAATCTTAAGCACTTTTTTGGGACGATTTGTTTCTCTATAGATGGGTCCAGATCAAAAACTCCGTTGTTGTGTACCGGAAGAAGAGCAAAATCACTTATTGAAGCATTACTACTCTTTACCATACAGGAGTAACTTTGTAGCAACCAAGACAATAGTAAAAAGTCATACAATTAGGTTTTTATTGGCCTACGTTGCTCAAAGGATAATTCCCAATCAGAAGCAGCCAATACTGGAGCTAAAATTAACTTTTCTTTTAGATTGTTGAAAGTAACCAAACATTCTTCAAAAAAGTAAAAAGAAGCACAATTTTCTAACATATTGTAGAGGGGCTTCATGATTTTCGAGAAATCCTTGATGAAGCGATGGTAGAATCCAGCATGTCCCAAGAAGCTTCTAATTCCCTTCACTGAAATTGGTGGAGGTAGCTTCTCAATAACCTATATCTTTGCCCTGTCAACCTCAATACCTCTAGTTAATAACAAATGTCCCAATACAATTCCTTTCCTGAACCATGAAATGACACTTCTCTTAATTAAGTATAAGGTTGGTATCCTCACAACACTGTAAAACCAACCCCAAGTAATCTGGGCACTGATATTCCAAAGATTGAGAAATCATCCATGAACACCTCAATGATGTGTCCTGCCATGTCAGAAAAGATGGACATCATACAACACTAAAAAGTGGCTGGAAAATTGCACAAACCAAAGGGCATTCGTCTGTACACAAACGTGCCACTAGGGTACGTGAAGATGGTCTTTTCTTGGTCATTTACTGTTATTGGCATCTGATTGTACCCAAAATACCTGTCTAGAAAATAGTAGAATGTATGCCCCACGAACCTATCTAACATCTAATCAATGAAAGGAAGGGAAAAATGGTCCTTCATAGTGGCCTTTTTGAGTTTACGAAAGTCAATGTAAACTCTCTAACCCGTGACTGTGCGCGTAGGAATGAGCTCATTATTTTCATTTGGAACCACATTGATTCCCCATTTCTTTAGCACCCCTCGTACTGGACTAATCGAATGACCATCGGATATGGGATATATAATTTTCGCATCCAAAAGCTTCAAATTCTCTTTTTTCACCACCTCTTGGATAGTCAAATTTAATCTACGCT
>CAIGRK010158356.1:0-11630 GCA_903798315.1 Fraxinus greggii
CATGAGTAAGCCAACTATTTCGAGAGTCCAAACATCAGAGAATACAACACATACTCACTGGATATGTTTTACATTTGTTTTTGAGGGGTTAGATAGGTGCTTTAATTGATTTAATGCAATTATTCCAATATTTATTGCATATTCAGATCCCGATTTTATAAACAACAGAGAGAAGAAGTAGAAATGACAATACAATAATTATCTATTACGTCTTAGTATACACATGTAACTTCCATCCTAACTCATTGGTTTTATTTTGTAAATGCTGCATGATATCCTTTTACAATTTCTTTGCTATGTATTTTCATTTTTGGATGCATACTTTATTTTTTAATGAATCAAATATTTTTTACTTATGTAAACTTGCAATCTTTATGTATGTCAAACGTTTCTATTATCATCTACTGCCATGTTTTACATACACCTGATGTTTTCAATTTTATTTTTGGTGAGTTTTTTTGTGCAGTAATATCAGTTTTTGAAATAATCATTTTGTTAGATGGAGCATTAGCGAAGCAATAATATACTACCAAGACTCTTGAATAATCTAATAAATTTTAAACTACTTTTTTTTTTTTTGAAAATTTCTACACTAATAAAAACACAACAAATACAGAATTTGTGCAATGCACGTGTCAAAGACTAGTATATAATATTATTGTGACGACTCCGCCCTTGTTTGATTTTCATTATTTTCAAAATACATTTTTCTTTATCTTATTTTTAATCACATATTCTTCAATAAAATAATATTAAACGTAAACCCAAATTTTTTTCTTATTTTTTAACCACATTCTCTACTAAAACACTTCTTCAAAATATATTTTGGATAAAAAAATTGGACTCAAACGGGGTTTTAATATTCATAGTATTATTGAATGTATTATTAGTCCATAGTTTCCTATCCATTTTTTCTCTTTTTCGTCACCCTTCAAAAATTCCCACTAATTTGAGTTTATATAATTAGTACCTGCCGGGCTAGTATCTATACTAACATCCAAGTAGATATTAACAAGCTAAATATAAATTTTATTTGTAAATACATATATGAGATGCGTACTCTAGTAAGGTTAAAATACTGTGGTGTACAGTATCCATGAGAAAAATAAAATAAAATATGTCATCCATTTTTCCTCTTAAAAAAAACTCAAGGTGAAATCGTAACTTCATCTGTCGTGAATTTTGTATTCTTCCTGTACACTTTCCTAAATATACTCCAATTTAGTGTTTGAAGAGACCTCCTTAGTATAAAGAGAGAGAGAGAGACGAAAAATTTAGAAAATATAAGATTAGATTGACCTCAGGTAATCCTTGATAAGTTTGATGACGACGTTGGCGTATGAAGCTCCATCCAATTTTTCGAACACGATGCCATCCATACGGGCTTGAATTCCACTCCAAGATGCCATGTCTTGTAGCAAGTCTTTAATTACAGTGTCTGCTTCAACTATGGAGTTCCCTAAGCCACTCAAGACTTCAGGTAGAGATGAAGAAGGCCTCGACAGCTCAACAAGGGTGACCTGATGTTTAAGAACGCATTTAAAATGCCAAAACTCGAAAAAACTTGGGGGACGGGGGATGGAGGACATAATATGTTAGAGTTAATATGATTCATGCTTGATGAAGAGTATAATAATAAAGACAATTCTTTTACAGCCTACATTACACGAAATAACAGCATTATACATATGTCCCCAATGGTAAAAACACTATTAGTCGCTCAACTTATAGTGGTTTTTTCAGTTTGGTGGTAAAAAGACTGTTAGTCGCTCAACTTGTAGCGGTTTTTTCAGTTTGGTCACCAAACTTTATTTTTTCCTATGTTATTCAGTCAACTCAGAGTTTTATTTCAGTTTTAGGAACTTTGTTTACCTTTTGAATTAACAACAGTGATGATGTGACATGAAAACATGTTCTTGCATTATTTATATCGTGCAAAATGCAACTAGAAAAAAAAGTGTGTTGTTGGACAAGTTGTGCTTACTTTACAAAACCGCAAGCACAACTTTTCTACGAGCAAGGTTTTCACATAGCATGATGAAAAAAAAAAGTGTATTAACAGATTTTCCATACCACATCATCATTAAGTTAACCATGAAAGCATTGAGTTAAGTCAGCAGGACAAAAGTGCCTAAACTGAAACAAAATGAACTCAGTGACTAACCTTTTTTTTTTTTGAAAAGTGAACTCAGCGACTAACTTGGAACAAAGAAAAGTTCAATAAGCGAAGTGAATCAATGCTAAAAGTGGGTGACTAACACGGTTTATTTATTCAATTTTGTTTCAGCACATACTATACCACTAACTTTAAATAATATTTATAATTAATCCATTATATACTATTCAAATTGCTGAGATGCCAATCTAATCTCACTTTCTTGGAACATCCCGTGTACCTAGTTGGTTCAACTTCATTGTAATTTTCAGGATCGGTATCAGAAAAATCTCATGCACTCAGTCACAAACCAAACCTTAAACAGTGAGAGACGAGTCCACAAATCTAAAACAAAAACAATATTATTTAAACCGACCTGTTTGTCCACTGGTATATTAGCCTTTTGTTTCGCAATTGCTACTGCTCGAGAGAGTCCCCCAATAGCATCGACAAGACCCCTTGAAGCTGCATCACTCCCGGTCCAAACTCTTCCCTGCGCTACTTCTTCCATGCTGTCCACCTGCAACATGATCGCCCAAATTAAGTTACAAATAAAATTGTTGATATCCCAAGATGAAATCTGTTACATCAAAATCATACAGTCATTGATCTGGAAAAGGCTGCCTTGTCTCTGAATTGTTTATATGCATTCTGAGCTGACTTCGAAAAGAGTTCCGCTTCATCTGCACTGCAAATTATAAAGACAAGCATATCGTAAATAATATTCTGTAGAAACAGGAACCAATGACAAATAAAACAATCAAGGGATAACCTAATCTAGAATTTGTATTTTTTTTTTTTTTACAAATGTCTTATTTCTTATTGACACCTAAACGATGAGCTGAAATAGCACCTATTTAAAAAAAAAAAAGAGAGAGTTGTAATTGCAAAATAGGGCATTCAAGATTGAAAGGACCATACAGACCACGCTTTCAATTGCTAATATCTACAATGGACGGGCCAGCCAACTAAAACTTGAAAACTTAATATTTTTTTAATCAACCTAGTGATGATAGCAAGGTAAGAAATATAGGAGAGAGAACTGTAGAGAAAGAAGAGGGGGAGGAAATGACGGTTGAAGTGATGGAGACAAGTGAAGAAAGAAATTAGAGTTTGGGAAAGAATGCAAAGCTGTTATTTGATTAGACGATGATGCATTGATTGCAAGCTATCATAATCAGTTTTCAGCCTATTTCTATGCCAGTGTCTTATTTTTGTTCATGGTGTTTTCTAGTTAGTACTTAGGAGCAGATATCTAAAAAATTATCAGAAAGAATTCCCATGGGTAGAGCAGCAGTTATATTGGTTTTAGCATGTTCAGAATTACTATCACAGTGAATTTAATTTTTTTTTCCCCCAAGTTCCAAGATGGGTCAAGGCTTTTTCAATCCCCTATGGATTCTTAGGAGTATTTCAGTTTGTTTAGTAACCAAGTTAACGAAAATTTGACAGAAAATGCGCCTACTTTACATGTATGTAGCCCGTGGTATTCCTGGACTGATTTCTATAGCTTTTCCTCCTACCTTCTGACTACAACCTTGTATCTTTTTCCAAGCCTCAAAATACTACTGGTATCATATGATTCGAAGCAGCTTTATCCATTTTAACACATTCAGAAATAATAATGAGCCAAGAAATGGCGATTTGGCTCTACTCATACTTCAACAAACATGCTTGTGAGTACCTTATCACTACATTGTCTTATAGTGACATAAATACTTTGCAAGTCAATGCAGAAGTACCTGAATGGCCTCTGTTCAGCAGCAGTCAGCTCCGCATATCTTCCCCTTGATATTATTTCCTTATTGAAGCCAATTTTTTCATATAGTGTCTCCAAATTAAACTTCCCTACGTGAAAATTAAGAAATATCAATTCTATTATAACCCAGAAAAAAATTTGTTAAGCTTGATCATTGAAATCCAAACATGTTCACCCTTAACTCAAGTTTCAGAGCACAAGCATAATCATATGGTCAAGTTTTCTCGCGTATAGATTAAAGAATTAGCACTACATTTATGGAACTTATAAAAACTTCAGACAGTGTAGACGAAAGAAACATAATAAGAAAGAATGCAAAATGGGGAGGAATTCAGCAGCATAAGAGGTGACTGGAAATGGAAAGATGGAAGACAAAACAACTTAGGAGCATGAAACATAGATAGTCACCACAAACTTCAGTCCTCAATGATCTAAGAGAACTAAGATGACGTGGAACAGAAATACGAGGAAAGAACAACATATGCACTCCTACATATCATAATGGTCCAAATTCTCATGCAAACAACTGAAATAACATTAATGCATTTATTTAAGCATAGTTGTTAAATTCCACAATTTTTTTCGGAACAAAATCATGTCAAGTAAAACTTTTAACTATTTTTTAACCAAAGATTATGCTTCAACTCTTTAAGTGTTGTTTACATGGAGATAAAGAAAATTTAGCAGCGGTGCTATTTAGATGCAAGTTTGGCAATCAAGGGAATTATATATGCCATAAGCCTCAAATGTGCAAAGTGAAATAATGCAGCACAAACTTCATCGAAATGAAGTGCTTGTTATTCAGCGAAGATCGAGGAAGAAACTCTCCGTAAATTTCAGTAGAAATTGTAATTTTACCATTAACTTGTTATAACTCAGCACTTGAATAAATTTATTGGTATTTCAGCAGTCAAAATATCAACAATAGGGAAATGAACCAAGATAAAAATTAAGGGTCCAGATAAACTTCGTGCTTTTCTGGATGTTCCTCACCTTACTTTGCAGTTAGGAGCTTCTCTGGTGCAATTTTAACAAATAAGGTTCAAGCAAAGTCACAATTTACTAGGACAGAGGTGTCTTAAGGTATCTACACAGATGCTGCAAATTTAACAAGTTCAACGTTCCTTTAACAGTTAACTTGATTATTATAATTGCTTAATTATATATCTAATTTCTTTAAGATTCAACCCCATACTCTTGACATGTGACCACACCAATGAACTAGCAATTGTTAATACTTTTACTAGTAAAAGGACATGAGTTGAGAATTTGAACCTCTTCAAAAGAAACAAAATTTTAGACGGCTCTCACTTATTTATGTCCAACCAACTTCAGCTTCACAAGTTTCTTGTAAAAAATAAATAAATAAAGTACGGTTGCTAGGTCTCACCTGTCACAACTCCAATTGAACCTGTTAAAGTGAGATTCTCAGCTACTATAGCCTCAGCAGCCATTGCCATGTAGTATCCTCCACTAGCAGCTACATCAGCCATTGATGCAATCACAGGTTTGGAGGCTGCCAATAATTTGATTTCCCTCCACATTCTTCAAAACACAATAACAACACTAATCAATGAACAATCAAACCTTTTTCGGTCCACAAGAATCCTATTCTTTTGAACCCTTAATATAATATTTCTTTTTCTAAAGTCATCCTACGATCAATTTATACATGAAATGCAGATTAAAATAGTGAGAAATCCAAAAAATTGTTAAAACATTTGAACATACATGGAAACAATGCTGCGTGGACTTCAGCGTTACAGTTGGTCATGCATTTCTTCTTATTTACTGATACATATTGACAAAAGTACTGCTACTGCAACAAATTGTAATTGTTCGTTCAGATTTTGCATATTACTTAAAAATAATTTATAATAGACATCTTTTCACCGTCCATGTCATTTCTGTAAGGATGGGACATTCTACTTAGTAGTTTGGTTTGATAAAACTACAGAGATAGATCTGTTATTCAGTTTGTTTAGAACAATTTTTGAATGAATAATATAGAATCTTCATTGGGCTCATAATGGTTAACATGGGTCTATGATCCTAACTGGAACATTGACAAAAACACATTCTGGGAAGAGTTAGTAGGACTATTAGTTATCTATGATCCTCGTTGCGGTTTGGATGGGCGAGTGGTGGGGGCGGGGGTGGAGGCAATGCAGTGAGATTTGTTCATGAAAAGTTATCTAATTCGAGACTGACTAAAAGCATGAAAACATTTGACAGTTTAATAACAAGTATGAGCTTAGTGATATTCCCACTCGAAATGCCAGGTTTAGTTGCTCTAATTTTAGAGAGGATGTGGTCTAATGTGACTTTGGTTTTTGAGTACTTCAGGTTTGGGACGAGAATATCCAGATAAAAGTTTTGGGATAAAGAGGGGAATGTAGGGCTTGGAATGGTGTCCTATTTCGGTGGATATGAAGTAATGATTAAAGACCACCTTTTGAACTAAAGGAATTCAAGGTGCAGTGTTTGATAGTTATAGAGATATCTCTGGGTCTGGAAGGCTTCTACTTGGGTTTATTTCAAGGTTGTTGGGATATAATGAAGGGTGACTTGATGGAAGTTTTTGAGTTCTTCCAGAATGGCCTGTATCCATTCAGCAATGAAATTCAACATTTTTATGCCTCATCACAGAAAAATCAGAATCTAGGGAAAAGGTAATTCTTGCCACATTAGCCTTTCGAACAGTTCGTACAAGATCATGATAAAAGTATTAATTGAGGACTTTTGCGAAAGAGGCAAATTTTTGGATGTAGCATTAGTGGCTAGTTGATATAATTATTGGACTTCTTACAATCAAAATGAGAAACAAAAGACAGTATCCAATACTTGAGAATACAATAAAATGTGTCGTTCTATAGGTTTTCAAGTCCCAAATATTTTTATTCAATAAAAAAGGACACTTACAAATCAGATGCAAGAGCATCCCCTCCAGGACTATCGATGCGAATGACAACAGCCTTATATATTTTTGACTCTGCAAAAGTCTTATCAGTATCAACCAGACAAGAAAAAATGTATGTGATCAAAATTCAAGGGTAAAGAAACAATTCAGCTATACTTTATATTTTCCTTTGATTGAAAAGAAATTTATAAAATAACAAGAATGAAATACAAAGATTGAAGAACAAGACTTCCTAGATGGCAAAATAGAAGATGATAAAATCATTTTTGAGCAAATATTTCAATCTGGAGCTGAGGCAGAGTTCATGTCCATGGCAAAGGGTATTATGCGAGTTTCTTTGGTTATAGATTATGCTTGATGATCTTAAAGTTCAAATGAGAAGGACCAATGAAGTTGCATTGTGATAACAGACTACATGTCCAACTTGACTGTACAGAATATGTAGAAGTTGGCAAGCGGTCCATCAAAGCAAAGTTAGATGGTGGCTAGATTTGCATTTTGTATGTTTCAATGGGAGAGACAAATAGCAGATATTTTGACGGAAGGACTTCCAAGACTAGCATTCCGGATGATAAAAATAAGCTGGAAATGGACTATGTATTCTCCAGCGCGAAGAGCAGTGTTAACAAATTAAAATTCCAGTAGAATATGGAAGTCAAAGGCTGTATCATAGCTGTTTTTGAAATTAAGAAATTGCTTATTTCTACCCTTTTTTCCTAGTAGTTCCCCGAATTTACAGATTCATTATATTCATTATTCTTTGCACAGAAATTTCATATTATTCTTTAGTGTTCATCCAGGATTCCCAAACACGATTAATTGTTTTCTGATGACGTTTTCAGTATATGTCCTCACAAATTACATGTCCTTTACATCTAAAAGGAGGCTAATTAAAATTTTCATATATAGACAGATATTGCGTACCTCTAACGCTGCGAATATTCTCAATGAATTTCTCAGCAATAATCCCAGAGCTGGACACACTCAGTGGACCTCGTGTCCTGCTAATGCTTCCAGAGGCTCTAATTATGGCTATCTTGTCTTTAAAACCTGTCAAGCCTAGAGTCCATTTCCTAACTCTACTGTACTTCCTGTAAGCACGAGAATGATAGATCAAAAGCATAAAAGGATAGTTTAGATACTAAATAGGTTACATCACAAGCCCCTGGTTGGTGGAAATTAAAATCATGATTTTAATTCAGGTTAAAGTCAATAATCAATTTTACCCATACATTTCATGCAACCCACAACTTTTCAAACATACAATTCTTCAACTTCTAGCAAATTCTACTTAAAATATGATTTTAGTCTCTACCAAACAAGAGCCAACTAAAAACAATAATAATTAAATTTATCTAGCTATAACTTTTAAGATAATCCACAAATAATTAGCTTTTCGCTTTAAACACAAGATAGAGCAGAACTTGCTAATAACATCGTTTGTTCTATTTCACTCAAACCCTTCATTTTTTTTGTTTATTGTTGGGCTGTAAATAGTCCACGATTGTGTATAATTTAATTTTTCGAATACCTCCCACTCCCCAATCACAGCCTTCGACAAAACTGTTGAGGTGAAGAGTTTGTTAAGAGTTCAACCTTTTATGACTATCTTCTTGATTATGATTATCTGTTTGTTGTTATTAGATAAATTTTCTATTTTATAAGGTTCTTTATCCTTTCTTAGAATGTAGATAAAATCAAGTTGTTAGGAATTTATGTTTATCTCTAATTCTTGTTGCAGGAGNATGTAGATAAAATCAAGTTGTTAGGAATTTATGTTTATCTCTAATTCTTGTTGCAGGAGTTTATGTTTATCTTTAATTCTTGTAGTATCACAAAGATTTACCATTAATTCTAACATTGTATCAGAGCTACGGTTTGGCTCTTTTTCTCCCACCACTTCAATGGCAAATCGGGCCTTCACTGGTTCAACCGAATTCTCAAACATAGAAAATCCTACACCCTCCTCTTCGACCCCTTCTCATGTGTATGGTGTCGAAAATCATTCACTTCAAATAACCCAACATAAACTTGATGGATCAAACTACTTTGATTGGTCACAATCTGTTCTTATGGTCATTCGGGGCAAAGGATAAGTTGTCGTTTTGAGTGGGCTATGGCAGGAGCTAGACCTGTTTGTAGATGTTGAGGACTAAACAAAGTGTAGCAAGAAAAACAGGAGGAACCTGAAAAAGAGAGGGTGTTTGATTTTTTACATGGGCTGAATAAGGACCTGGATGAAGTAAGAGGAAGGATGCTTGGGCCTAAACCATTGCCAAGCATTAAAGAGGCATTTGCTGAAGTAAGAAGAGAAGAAAGTAGGAAGAGAGTTATGATGGGTTGTGTTAATGAATCTGGTATGGAGAACATTAGAAATCCCGAAACAATTATGGGATGATTGTAATATTAGTATATGGTATAATTAGAATTAAGTTAGGGAATATCTTTTCTTTCTTAAGTTAGAATATTATTTTTCCTTGTCTTCTCCATTGTAATGTACTATATATAGTGGCATAAAGTTGTAAAAATAATTCATGAAAGAATAAAATTACTTCTTCCATTATTATCTATATCGTATCAGAGCTCGGGTGAATTCGAACCTGGCTATGGCATAAAACACAGCCTCCTCCGAAACACGAACTAGCGAGACCGAAACCATCCCGACCATGAATTCAATTGGAATTGATAATTCCTTCTTTCAACTCACGGTGGAGAAGCTCAATGGTAGAAATTACTGAGAGTGGGCACAATCAATTAAGTTAGTAGTCGACTAGAAAGGGAAAATTGGGTACCTTACCGGCGACACCAAGCAGCCTGCGAACCCAACACTTCAAGAAAAATGGAAATCTAAAAACTCCATGGTGATGTCATGGCTTGTCAACTCAATAAAGCCGTCAATTGGAAAAAATTACCTCTTCATGGCAACCGCGAAGGACATATGGGACGTCGTTCGAGAGATGTACTCGGACGAGGAAGATGCATCTCAAATTTTTGAAATTAAGACAAAACTATGGAAGGCAAAGCAAGGAAAAAGGGACGTGACTGAATACTATATAGAGATGACTACTTTATGGCAAGAATTGGATCTTAGCATCGATGAATAGTGGGATTGCCTTAGTGACAGTGTTTGATACAAGAAAAGAGTGGAGATGAACGAGTGTATGAATTCCTAGCTGGGTTGAACAGAGAACTCGACAATGTGAGAGGTCGGATTCTCAATCGCCGGCCTCTGCAGTCTGCCCGTGACGTTTTCGCTGAAGTAAGGCGAGAGGAGAGTTGCCGGCTCCTCATGCTTACGAAGAAGATAACTGGGCCTGATGAAAGTGTAAATGGACCGGCCCTCTTATCCAACTCTATTAGGCCTATTGGAATTGGGCCTAAAGGAGGGGCTTTTGGGTCACATGAAATTGAGCCTAAAGGAGCTGCTGCTAAAATAATTAAAAAAAAAAAATTATGTTGGACCTAAATTCGTTGGGCCTGATTAAGGAGCCCAAATGCTTAGGGGAACAAAAAAATTTGGATCCAGCCCATGACAACAAACGGATAGTCCATGGTGTGACCACTGTCAAAAACCTGTACATAAAGAAGATACGTGTCGGGATTTGCATGGAAAGCCATTTGACTGGAAACCAAGACAGAACACCAAAAATCACGGCTACCAAGCTGCAATCAATTCCTCTGAAATACAAAGTTCCACTTCAAGCAGTGCATTTAATCCCGAGCAACTAGAATAACTCTACAAAATGCTTTCCAGCTTTCAATCACCTAACTCGTCAAGTTCCTTAGCCCACAGAGGTAATTTCCTGAGAGCTCTTAACACCACCTCACTCTCTAAAGTACCATGGATTATTGATTATGGTGCGTTCGATCATATGACGGACTTACACCATCTATTTAGTTCAAACTCACCTTGTGCTAGCAATCTTAAAGTCAAAATTGCAGATGGCTGTCTCTCTCTTCAGTGGTTAGAAAAGGGAGTATTCGAATCTCTAATTTAATTACACTCGAACATGTTCTACATATCCCAAATTTATCCTGCAACCTACTGTCCATTAGCCAAATAAAAAAAAGTTCAAATTGCTACGCTAAATTTTTTCCTTCTTACTGTGTCTTTCGGGACCTGTCATCAAGGAAGACGATTGACAGTGCTAAAGAGTGTGATGGACTTTACTACTTTGACGAGACTAATGTGAGTAAACAACGTCGATTTGCTAGTTGTGATTCTGTTTTTTGTCCCTAAAGATAGTGAAGTTCTGTTATGGTATTATAGAATGGGTCATCCCGATTTTCAATATCTAAGATATGTACTTATTTCAATATTTTCAAATGAAACATCTTTTGACCTTAATTGTGAAATTTGTGAACTCACAAAACATCATCGTTCATCATTTCAAAAATCTGCGTACAAACCATCTAAACCATTCATTATAATACACAGTGATCTATGGGGCCCTCACGAATCCCTAATTGCACCCACACAAAAAGGTTTATCACATTTATCGATGACCATACTAGAATTTGTTGGGTCTATATGCTAAAAGAAAAAGGCGACGTCCATTATGTGTTCATAAACTTCCATTCAATGGTTCAAACCCAATTTCAAATAAAAATTCAAATTCTACGCACAGACAATGGCACGGAATACTTCAATAATACACTGAGCACCTACCTCCGAGAAAACAGAATAATCCACCAAAGTTCCTGTGTTGATACTCCCCAGCAAAATGGGGTTGCGAAACGGAAAAACAGACACCTACTTGAGGTAGCTCAGTTGTTCACTACAAATATACACAAAA
>CAIGRK010158365.1:0-13458 GCA_903798315.1 Fraxinus greggii
TACTCTTCTTTGGAATTACAGGAGGCTGGGGGTCCCAAAATTCCAATGAAGTATGGAAGAATGGATGTCTCTGGACCTGAGCAATGCCCTGAAGAAGGGAGACTCCCTGGTAAAATAACTACAACCTTTGCAGATACATTATGTTCATTTCCATAAATTTTCTAAAGCACATCAGTTGCTGAGACCGATTATTAAGAAATAAGAATGCCCCACAACCATGAGAATTACAGATTGGCTATCGGCTGTAGCATGACAAGTTCTTTCGGTTTTGGTAGATTTCCAAGGGTTTTGTGGTCCTACATCTAAGAAAAAGCTTGAGAATTGCAGAAATGGAATCCTTTAACTTTCTGAACAAATTTCATATCTGTTGTTCTCTAGTAATGCAGAGAAACCATAGTGGATGAAGCAGGTGCAAGAGGATATGTTTAATTTTTAAATCATGGTTGATTTTTGTGTGAACATTTTTCTTTTGTTTTTCTGGACTGTGATTGGAATAGTTGCAGTAGTCATGGTGGTTAAAGGTTTTAACTATTGGCGGTTCCCTCTATATCTTCTGGCTGGTTGCATTGGAAAGGGGGCTGGACTCAAAGTTAAAAGTTGGTGGGAAATCTTTGAAGTTGCCTTACTAAAAGATTGTGCCAAGTCTACCCGACATTTTCACTACAAAATGAAGGGTTTGCATGATATGGCACTAATAATTTTCTACTGGTTTCTCTGGGTCTCGTGGTATTCTACGAGCTTTCTTGGGCAACTTTTACATGAATAGTTTTGTGCTGTCATTTTATTTTTATTATGTGATGACCGAGAGGGCTTGGAGGATTAGCTTGGCACGAGCATTAGTTTTGAGTCTGAGCATTTGAAATTTTGCATTAGACACTGAACTTTGCTAATTTTTATTTTTCCATATCATTTAGGAAAATCCTGTATTATATTGCTATACATATCTTCTTAAATGCCTACTTGAACTTCTCAGGTCCTTCAAGATGGCCTGATGTTTTAGTTTTTACTTATCCCCACCAGATTGCAATTCTCATATTTACCTTAATACTCACAACTAATTTAATTTCATTGATCAGCTGCCGGTCCTCCTTCACCGGCTACCCATTTACGTGAGGTCTTCTACAGGATGGGATTGAATGATAAGGTACTTTGTCATCCTATTGCTAACCTAATATTCAATGTCAAGATAATAACACTCAGCATTTTGTTTTCTAGGAAATAGTTGCTCTATCGGGTGCACATACTCTGGGAAGATCCAGGCCGGAGCGTAGTGGATGGGGCAAGCCAGAAACAAAATACACGGTATTCAGATAGAACCATTAATTTCGTAGATTATTTGTCACTATTATGCAATTCCATTGCATTTGGCAAGAACAGATACTTTTAAATTATCTAGCATATTGGTATTTTTGAGGGGTGGGCATTTTTCCTGGAACCAGACCGGAATCAAATAGAACTAGTCGGTTCGGCTCCGGTTCCTCTACTAAAGCTTCATCATTTTTTATATGAAGATGTCAAATACACGAGCGTATAAATAGGCCAAAGTTACAGGCTGCAAAAGCCACTAAAAGGGAAAAAAAGATATTTTGTCTACTATCAGAAGATATTTTCCATACCATCAAATTCTATCGGACCTATTGTAATCCCTGAGTTAACTGCACAAGGAAATCAAGGCCCAAAAATATTGAGTAAATCCCATAGAAAATCTTGGGATTTTCCACAGGCAGAACTAAGGAGGAATTTGTAGAATGCTCTTTTAGTGATCGTAATATTAAGGACGACAATGGAACTACAATGAAGAATTGAATTGTCCCAAAAGTGACACTAGGTGTTTGTATCTCATTATTAATAACAAGATTTGAAGAGGATGCAATGCATAGAAACAGTGTGGATGGTATGAAAAAAATAAGATTTCATGCAATTCTAAGATAACTGTGAAGTTAAAATACAAGTTCTACAATGCGGTCATTAGACCAACTGCGTTTTACAGTAACCTATACAGGTAGTTTTTTTATTCTTATAAATACAAGTGCAACCAAATATAGAAAGCCATGTTCTATTCATACAGTGGATTTTAAATAATTTAAATAAAATGATCATTTGAAAGTTATTCCTCGATTTCTGCACTTTGTGCTCATTTCAGTTGTAGTTTGAACGTATCTTACACTAAGCTAAGCCTTATTTCCAATAAACTTGGGATCAGCAACAGAGCTCCACTATTTCCTGTGTGTTCCACTCCAATGCTATGTATATCAAATCTTTTGCAACCAGCCACATATGCTACCCCATTCAATCAATGCCACTTCCACTTTTGTGTGTATCCTCATTTTGTCTATTCTAGTATGGCTACTCATCCATCTTATCGTCCTCATTTCTAACTACACCATATTGCCCTTATATGAGCCCCATTTTATCAAAAATTCATTTTTTAAAAACTCATTTTTAACCACACACTCCAATAAAATAATTTTACACGTAAATCGATTTTTTTTTTTTTAACCTCACATCCTCCAAAAAAAGAAAGAACTATTCCAAAATACGTTTTTTTTCCCCAAAATGGAACTCAAACAAGGGCATTATATTTCCTTTAACAACCCAACATTGGTATCTTGCAAACCACGATTGCTGTTTCTCAGTCGTACTTGTGCCTTTTTAAAGTCTGGCTTTGTAACTTACTGTTAAAGTAAATGATGAAACAGATGGTGAGTCTTTGTGAAAGCTTCTATTGATGCCAACTTCATTAATCAAAGATTTAAATTATTATCAATTTTTTTATTCTTTAGACTAGCATCACTGTTAGTGAGCCTTAAACATAAAACCTCTGTTATGTCTCTTACAATTTTTTAAAGTAATACGTTATCATGGCAATCCAGAGCTAACAACATTAACAATTAGCTTTTCTTGTTTACCATGATAATAATTTATACAATTTAAGTCCCAGTTCTGTGCAAGAAATATATCTTTTCAGCTTTTCGTGTTAGATACATATCTGCAAATGAAGTTTCTAGGATTATGGTATTATAGTTTAGGAAAGATGTCAAGATGTGCGCTTAAAAACTTCTATCCAGGCTAAGATTTGATGCGCTTCTCGAGTGTGGACTCGATTGATTTTGGTAGTTCGAAACATAAAAAATAGCATTTTCATTTCTAATCAAATTGGCTGAAATGTTCAGAGTTAATTAATATTTGAGCTTAAAATTGTAACAAGAGGCTGTGCAAAATTCACATAAGATGGTGCTTTACGAGACATTTAGGGAATTCTAGTATAATTTGATAGTTTGCACTATAATGGAGATGACAATAGGCTATATATCTGAACCTTTTACCATCTAGTTCTTTAGTCCTTTCTATTTTTCTATCACATGTATCATAGTTTATTCATTCTCCCGCATCATCTGATCCTCTGAGTACATTCTCACTTGCTATAGTTGCTTCTTCAATAAGCACTGAATTACATTTTTGCTATTAGCATTCCCTGCCTGTCTAACCAACAATAGTAGCAATAATTAATTTCTACAACATGTAATCATTTAGAAAGTGAACTTACCATTCTGTCATCTGGCAGAAAGACGGACCTGGAGCCTCTGGAGGTCAGTCATGGACAGTGCAGTGGCTGAAGTTTGATAACTCCTACTTTAAGGTGCTGTTTGGTGATGTCAATTTTTTAAGAATCGGGATTATGCTCACTCTCTATTCTGACATGAAATCTATTTATAGGATATTAAAGAAAGAAGGGATGCAGATCTGTTAGTTTTACCTACAGATGCTGTTCTTTTTGAAGATCCTTCATTCAAGGTAGAGTAATGAAGTGTGACTGCTAGAGACATTTTCTAAAATCTCCTCTTTATATTTACATTTGACTTTATGCATCCGCAGGAATATGCCGAGAAATATGCTGAAGATCAAGATGCATTTTTTAAAGATTATGCTGAAGCTCATGCTAAACTTAGCAACCTTGGAGCAAAATTTGAGCCTCCCGAGGTTTTCTTTCATTACATAACTTATTATGGCTTCATTTGCTGTTTTGTCTTGAGCCTAATTATAGGTTGCACGCTTTTTCAAATTTGGATAAATTAATTCATAAGCTGATAATACCACTTTTCTGGTGCTTACATGTTATCTTTATTTTAAAATGATTCACCTCTAAACCGATTGCCTTGCCACAAAATAGATCACACCATAAAAATGCTATTGCGCATCACAATCTAAGTGGAACTCGTTTGATTCCTTAACGCTACCTACCTTTTCTCAAGATGGCAATAATTATTTCTGTATTTGCCCTGACATTCATGTACCTTTCTCTGACCCTTCAACTTTTAAATCTACATTTTAATTTAAATCCTGCTGAAAAGTTTCTTTCTTATTTGTTAAACCAAATTGAAGATCTTTTTCTTTGATTCATACTACCCCACCCCCAATGATTTTGGTCACCTTGGATAGGCAAATGACTAAAGTAAAGGGTTTCTCATTGTCTATGCTGTGTTTCACCAATCATATGGAAAATTGACATCAAACTAACGTCAAACATTTTGTGGACAGGGTTTCTATTTAGATGACAGTTCCCCACAAGTTCAACCAGAAAAATTCGTGACAGCCTAATATTCGACGGGAAAGGTTATAATTGTTAATTGCTTATACCATACTATTCACTTTTCTTAATGGATGTCGAAAGTTATTTTTTTTCCCCCATTTCATGCGTAAAGAACTTCATGGCAGGAATACGCGCAAATGCTTATATCTATTACCTTTTATGGTTGCTGCAGGAATAAATTTCAGTACGAATATCTTCTTTTTGTATGCTGTTACTTATTTAATAACACAAGATGGCGCTATTACCAAATTTGTTGAACTTCACATATAAAACTTGGAAATCTTATGAAGGCAAGGAATAAATTCAGTGAGTGTTACCTATTTGAAATTTGGAGAGAGCTCTTGGAGGCTATGAAACAAAAGATTCGAGCAGACTATGGAGGATTTGGAGGAAGCCCAGATAAGCTTCTCCAATCAGTGTCCTAAATATTATGATCGTGATTGCTGTTTTGGCATATGCGACATCCTTGGTTATGAACTAAGATATTTTTTGGCATGATATTAAATTACGGAATTTACTTTTGATTTCTTTAAAATGTGTTGATGTGGAAGTTTGGTATCACGAACTATGATGTTAACTGCGCCATTATACATGATATACAAGATTATAAAATTTAAGCATGTATACCACGACATATGTATAATATGTTACAAAAATGCTTAAATACAAAAGCATATATATATATATATGCATTATTATTATTATTATTATTTTTAAATCAAATATGAGATGAATGTATTGTATTTTAGAATACGCTTATTGGTGTTTAGTTCTAAATCTCAACTTATGTAAGTTATCATGATTAATGTGTTCAAGACAATCAATAATCCATTAATAACTATATTTACTTTCAAGATATATCAAATCTATGATTAACACGATTCAATTTGATCCTATTAGGATTCGATCATATTCCTAATCCAAATTCATATGCAAAATACTGATTTAATCATGTAATTGCATGTGTCATAAATATTATTCCTAATATTTATTGTCCGTGTGTTAGATACGAATTATTCTACTTATATAATTCTCCCAACACTACAAATAAACATCTAGCTATCTAAATGATGGCCAAACATTCAAACAACACAAGATTCATGCATATTTAGTCAAGAACACAGGCGTGAACTTAAAAAATCAAGTCTTGAATTAAAACTATAAATTCATATATTTCATCATTCATTCATTCAATACATTAAATTGTTTAGCTTAGCATTGGCGTGTGAAATTATATAAAAGAAAGAGAAGCGACATAACTTGAGGCTAAGAAAATAGCGAGGAACTTGAAAACTTCAAAAACGTCTTGAAATCCGACCCAAGAGATGAAATTATGCTTCTCCAATGTAAGATTCTCTCTTTTCTTGCTCTACTATGATAAAATTGGCCTCCCTTTTGTCCTGGACGTCTTTTATAATTTATAGGATGCCAAAAAGATTGCATTGAATTGTTACAAAAACAAAATAAGGAAAAACGGTTTTTCCCCTTTTTATACTGAACACGTCTAGTTTGTTTAGCGGTCCTTGGTCTTTCTTCGGTTTATCATGATAAACCAAAGTTACAAAATATTGAATACATAAGTCTCTGTCCTTTTTACATACAAGGTTGAATTCAAGTCATGTTGTTACATATTTATAAAATTCTTTGACCCCTTGTGGCGCATAACTTTAAACTATCTCACTATTAAAAGACACGTTTTCATCAAGGGAAAATTACCAATGACACCATTCGTTGCTATCACCTACGAAAGAAGTGACAGATTCCGTTGATAAAAGCTAGTTCTACTTACCTATGAATATTTCATTGGCGAAAGTATATGTCAACCCCCTATGGATCTTCCCTAATCATGGTTTTTTATATGAAGTGTTTGTACACGAGTTGATCCGAGCTCGGTGATGTTCATGGTTCATCTATCTCAAAGCCCTTAAAACGTCATGGCATCCAATGATAGAAAGTTGTACACTATTATGTGACTTGACTTTAGACGGTTTAACTCTTTAAATGAAGTGGTTAAACAAATAATTATGACTTTGAGCTTATTTTCTATTACCCTATGTCCCTATTGACTTTATACACGAAGGCGGGAGAAATTTCTTTATGTTTTGTATATCAAAAAACAATTGCAGATAATTGTCCAAAATATTTAAATCCTTGGTGAATAGGAAATGAATAATTTAGTATGTTCACATGATATGGATGGCATTGTTGGGCAGCTAGGGGACTTGGTGTGGGAACATCGAAGCATCTATCTTCTGCCAAACGTGGCCGATTTTTTAAATAAATTCATGTCAACTTTGCAAGAAATGGACGGTTCAAAATTTAAAGTTGGCAAAGAGTGATATGACACGATAATGTCAGACATTAATGTTTTCAAGTATCTATAAGCTGTGAGCTCTACGAAATATTTAGATAATAATTGATTATAAATTGAATGCCTTACGATATATGTAGATAACATGTATGTTTCATCAACTTAAATTTTAATTTAAGCTTTGCCCCACATGCTCGAAATTCTATTAAACAATTTTCTATTTATGAGAATGTTTTATCAGATAAATATAAGCAACGGGATTTGTTAAAATTTTCAAACTTGTCATTATAATAGTTTTCTTACAATATTAGTCATTNGTGGCCGATTTTTTAAATAAATTCATGTCAACTTTTCAAGAAATGGACGGGTCAAAATTTAAAGTTGGCTAAGACAGATATGACACGATAATGTCAGACATTAATGTTTTCAAGTATCTATAAGCTGTGAGCTCTACGAAATATTTAGATAATAATTGATTATAAATTGAATGCCTTACGATATATGTAGATAACATGTATGTTTCATCAACTTAAATTTTAATTTAAGCTTTGCCCCACATGCTCGAAATTCTATTAAACAATTTTCTATTTATGAGAATGTTTTATCAGATAAATATAAGCAACGGGATTTGTTAAAATTTTCAAACTTGTCATTATAATAGTTTTCTTACAATATTAGTCATTCACACTACATTAACGATCACTCATTAACATAAAATCATGCACGTCACTGATGTGACTTTATGATAGATCGATATGAAATTCTCACAAACCATATTAATACTATTTTATTTAAACCAAACTCACAATTCACATCCTATCTTTGGTTGAGTCGAGCACCTTGGTCTCTTTTTGGGGCAGCTTTTAATATTTTTGTCATAATTTTCTATCCTGATATTCAACTGAGATGATTCAAAATACGTTCGAAAGTTAACTCAAAGGGTTACAATTCTTCTAGAGTATCATTTCTCTAATTCAAACGCTTATTATGCCAAAAATGGGTCTCAATTTGAGGCTGAAAATTTGGAGTATGAATCTTCCAGTCGGTAATTGATATGTGATAACACTTTGACTATATTTCATCCAGTTGACTTCTTTTCTCATCAAATTNCATATTAATACTATTTTATTTAAACCAAACTCACAATTCACATCCTATCTTTGGTTGAGTCGAGCACCTTGGTCTCTTTTTGGGGCAGCTTTTAATATTTTTGTCATAATTTTCTATCCTGATATTCAACTGAGATGATTCAAAATACGTTCGAAAGTTAACTCAAAGGGTTACAATTCTTCTAGAGTATCATTTCTCTAATTCAAACGCTTATTATGCCAAAAATGGGTCTCAATTTGAGGCTGAAAATTTGGAGTATGAATCTTCCAGTCGGTAATTGATATGTGATAACACTTTGACTATATTTCATCCAGTTGACTTCTTTTCTCATCAAATTCATACGTAGCACTCTCGAATCTTTACCGTGAAGTCCGTCATAATTTTTTAGTATTTACACTTTAATCCTCAAACTTTAAATCTATTACAATTAAGCCCATTTTTACCATTTTTCTCCAATTTCGTCATTCATGTCGATTTGTACCTAATAAACACAATACGCATAAAATCAAGTCAATTCATTAAAATAAATACTAACTTAAATGTCAAAATAAGTGTACAAAATACACTTATCACATGACGGTTACCATCAATGAAATTTTTATTTAATAATTCAGCTTGTACCACCAATTTTTTTATTTTAATTAAATCACCAAAATCCATATTATTTTCGATCGTTGAAGATGTTTTTGCCATTCACTAAAGCATCTTACGTGATTCCTAAGAATATCACTAAGACATTACCATCGATAATTGTTGATGAAGGTGTTAGTGATCCTTAACAATATAGCAGTAATTTTATCAAAATCATCAATCGTTATTTCATCAGTGATCACCAACGGAATTTCCATTTGTCATTATTTCCTTTATTGTTGTTTTTGAAAATGCCCATGGCAATTTTGCCTAAGGTCCTCAAATTGTTTGAGACGCATATGATGTAAAAAATAAATCAAGAATGACGACAATGTGGGTGACACGAGATAGAGGAGAGAATTATGCTAGTTGTATACTTATGGTGGACAACTAATTTGAGACCCTTTGAGGTGTCAAAAACGAGGCTATTTATTTGAATAAGTGTTGTTAAAATTAATGATAAAATTGTGTGTCATGTCAAAAAGTGTAAATAAAGACATCAACCATGATGTAAGTATAGCAAAACTTTAGTAAAGAACTATGTTTCTGTAGGTATTATAAGATACCAGTATCGGGAGAGCTCCGAAGTGGGAGAGGAGAAAAGCGAGAAAAATGAGAGCTTGAACAATCATGGTTACTTATAGGGTGTACTCATATACTGTATTTTTAAAGCTTAAGGGGGAGCATATCTTACACATATAGGACATGTAATGGGCAATACATTCCATATATTTCATTGTTTGATCTCCATTATTTTTAAAATATATTTTTCTCTCTTCTTTTTAACCACACATTCTTCAATTAAATAATGTTACACGCAAATTAAAATTTTTCGATCAATCAACTATTCCAAAAGAATAATGTTAAGTGTACAACATTGGTTGACGACAATGGTTGACGACCATGTGTTGTCAAAATCCTAGCATGTGTTATAGAAAACAGTTTTTTAAAATAGATGAATATGATGATAACAAATAGGATATTGTCAATCAATGTTGTATATATGGTATGATTCAACTCATTATTACATGTCTTGGTGACAACCCTATATTTATAACCACACCAGACATGGGCAAAACTCTAAAAATTCCCACAAAATCAGTTCTAGTATTTTGATGCCTAGAAGTTGTGCATTGTCAGAAGACAAACCTAGAGCATAGAATAGAAGCTTAGGGAGAAGGAAGGTACAAGCTGGGTTTTGATTTTGATTTATTTTCTTGCAGTTTTGAAGCTTCGGAAATGGTGAGAAAGTGAGGTGGATGGATTTTCCGTCCTCGGGGTCATCGTTCGGAACTCTATCACACTCTGAATCTGATGGAAATAAGACGTATCACGCTTTGTTTTCCGACAGTTGGTACGGTCTTGACGACAGAAGAAGACAAGACAAATGTATGCAAATAAAAAGAGTTCTGTTAGAAAAAACAAGACATGTGAATTCCTTAAAAATGGGTTCTAGCAGTTGCAAGATTTGTCCAATCATTTCAGTTTTTGTTTGGTTTCTGTTGTTTCTCTTCTGTGTTTGTTCTGCCAAGTCACTGGAATCAGTGAACTTCAATGAAGCCAATCAGAGTTTCTACCCAGGCAAAGAGTTGCACGAGTTGAAAATTATCAGAGCCCATCTCATGAAGATCAATAAGCCTGCTGTTAAGACAATTCAGGTATATGTTTTTGTATGCAGTACAAAACACGACTATACATTATATTAAAGAAGATTCTAATAATTTTTTTTCTTCTATTAGGACTCTAACTTAGGTGCTTAATTGTTTGTTGCTCAAAGAATCTAACTTTCCATTCTTGTTTTACTCTTTTTTAACCTATTTGTGTCCACTTATTAAGCTCATGTTTGGAGTAGATTAAAATTATTTTTAGTAGAATTCGCTAAAAGTTGATGAAATGTGCAGTTAAAAAGTTGTAGATTCAATAAAATATGTGGTTAAAATTAATTTTTAACTTTGACTTGCGATTAAAATCTGACCGAGTATAAGTTTAATATATCTAATCAACTGTTTTCTGGTTGCAGAGTCCTGATGGTGATCTGATAGATTGTGTATTATCTCATCGACAGCCAGCTTTTGATCATCCTCACTTAAAAGGGCAAAAACCACTGGTAACTAAATTATTCTTCGATAAGCTGACTTGATTCGAATGGATTCGACTTGACAAGATCGTTCTGCTTAGTTCCATTAATCGTACCAAAAGTGTCGTTTAAAGCATTTTCTATATATTCTTGAATTTGCAGGATCCACCAGAAAGGCCAAAGGGGCACAGATCAAGATTTGGGATGTTCTCCCAAGAAAATTTTCAGTTATGGAGTCTGTCTGGCGAATCATGTCCCGAAGGAACAGTTCCAATTAGAAGAACAACTGAAAAGGACATTTTGAGGGCTAGTTCATTATCAAGATTTGGAAGAAAAATTCCAAGACAATCACGAAGGGACTCTTCGAGCAATGGTCACGAGGTTAGCACTTAAAATTCCATTCATATTCGTTATACTGTTTAGTCTTGTCCAATCTCTATACCAAATGGACTTGCATACGAAGGGCATCCGGAATATAGAAATGTTAACGATTTGAACTTTTAGATGAAGTGGTCGTTGAACGTGGTTTATTTACTATTTGCATTTGCAGCATGCAGTAGGTTATGTAACTGGAGACATATATTATGGAGCAAAAGCAAGTATAAATGTGTGGGCACCTCAAGTAGCAAATCAGTATGAATTCAGCCTATCTCAACTTTGGGTAATTGCCGGATCATTTGGCGATGATCTCAACACCATTGAAACCGGTTGGCAGGCATGTTAATAATCTTTTGCTCTATATAAATCTTGGTATAACCAACCAAGTTTTTACTATAATAAAATACTTCTATAAAAAAAAAAAGGCCGGGAAATAAGTTCTTGATACCCAAAAATCTCTGTACAGCCTATTAATTTATGGGAAATGCTACATAAACATAGCCATTTAAGTAAGGGGTACATAATGGCCAAGTGGCAGACCCCTATTGGTGGGCCGGCCATTATGTTCATGGTTATGTTCAAGTAGCATTTTCCTTAATTTATTGACGATATGTTTAGTACGTTAAATTGAATCGCAGTTGAAGTAATGAAAAATAAAAAGTAAGTTAAAATCTTGTTCTGAAAATTTCATTGATGGTCAACTGACTTGATTTTTTACATTTCGATCATTGAACGAAATTCTCTCTCTCTAAATCTTGTATGATATTTTGTGTAATATTGAGTAACAAAATATTGCAAAAAATTTTGTAACGTAGACATAGGTGCTAAGTCATTTAATTATTTCCACAGGTTAGTCCAGACCTGTATGGGGACAACTATCCTAGGTTCTTCACTTACTGGACTGTAAGTTTTAGAATTGATGTCGTTTTTTCCACTAATTAACTCTTCTATTCATTTCTTTATTCACGCCTGCAAAATAATCATTATTTTTCATAATTATAAATTTTAATTTTAATTGATTTTTTTAATTAATTTGCAGAGTGATGCATATCAAGCCACAGGGTGCTACAATTTGCTGTGCTCAGGCTTTGTTCAGACAAACAATAGAATTGCAATTGGGGCAGCAATTTCTCCAACATCCTCGTATAATGGTGGCCAATTTGATATTAGCTTATTAGTATGGAAGGTAAATTAATTCACTACATGCAAAATTATTAACATACTTTTTTGTTTTATAGATTAGTTATTTTCGTATATGTTTTTACGGCAAACAAAATAGATCGAGAATAATGCATAAACGTATAAGAAAACTAAACTCATTCACTCGATATATATAGTTCGAGTAGTCACATTATTGTGAAAAACGACCGATTCTTGGCCATTTTCTTCGTTCTTTCGTGAAACTTTAGGACGCACTCAATAAATTGAAGGTCGACTGTGTATGATTTGATGCAACTATACTTTTATGTCTTAATTCAAAATAATCGGGCATTTTGACCACCTACCTTAATTCATTATCGTATTTAAGAAGTTTCTTTAAATAATTACATTAAGCTATAAGAAATGAGGTGACAAAATTTCATGATGCATTTTGACCACCTACTTTAGTTACGCCCACAGCATGCTGGGCTACGGCAAAATGATTAAATTAATTAAATTATTTTGCTTCTGCTTTTCTACTTCTCAAGATTCTTTCTCTATTCTTTCAAGCAAAGAAATTTGTGGCCCATCATCCACTTTGTTATTATCATCACACAATTAAATCCTTCCATGATAATCGCACCATTGGTTTTCAATCTATTATTCAAGTAGAAAGCTAGTCCTTAAACGTTCGTTTTTCACAATCCATCTAACTTTATTGAATCGTCATGAGACTCATAAAAATACGTGTTGATCCAATTGAGTAACAAAAATTAGCTCCATAAAGTGTGAAATGTGAGGGTCACAAGATGATTTTATTGGGTTATGGACAAGTTTCATTATTCGAGACTAATTGTGCAGCAATAATAAAATGATGAGGGCCAACTTACTCATTTTTTAAAGCTGGATACAAACTTGTTAGTTGAACAATAGGTAATTTTTTCCAATTCTTTTGATTATTTTCGACCTTACTTTTTACGTGGTGTCAATTCATTCGGTTCTTTTCAGTTAAATTTAACTCATTTATACGTTTGAAGTATATAACAAGATCGATACCGATGTTGAGAGTCAAATTGATTGGTGAGTCTAATTTTATAGCTGCTTGTAATATAACTGGAACACCAGTCATAATTGTGGTTATATTTAATTTAAGCATGATGAACATAAATTTTCTCTAATTATATGCAATTCTATTTATCAGGATCCAAAGCATGGAAATTG
>CAIGRK010158406.1:0-20735 GCA_903798315.1 Fraxinus greggii
AGCCATTAACGTGTTATCTGACAACTCAGCATCTGACTCGGACCCTCCTGCATCACATTCGAAGGTAAGATTCTTCAACATATTCGTAATCCATGCTTCATGTTTTGTTCCTTATTGTTTTACATTTTGAATTGATCATAGAATTTAGATTGGAGTCCTTTGACAATAGCTGTTAAAGTAGACGGATAATTGCTTTAATGAACTCTCTGATGAAGAGAATTTGTACATGAAAATTTTGTAAGATGTTGTAATGAAAAAGCCCCTAAACTATATTATCATTTATCCCGAAGGTTTCTACTTTTTATTCGAAAATGAGTTACAAATGAAATGAACATATTGAAAATATGAATATATTTAGCTCCTGTTTGACAACCATTATTTCTCGTTCTTTTTTTCTCATACTTATCTTTAACTATACATTCTCATAATAAATTATTCTTCAAGTAAACCCAAAATTTTTCATTCAAAAATTCCTTCCAAAAAAATTATATCAAACGGGGGCTTAGTCCTTTTTACAACATGATTTTTAGATGAGACGATGATACAATCATTCGATTTATCCATTCGGTTTGTTTGTGACCTTCATCCCATGTGGGAAGAATGATTATGACTCTTTTGTCTGCAGATTGAATATGTTAACGAAAGTGGAGAGGTATCTTTTCAGGATGGTGCTTCTGTCCGTGCTGCTATTATTCTCCACTGCACAGGGTATTATCCCTATTTTTTCCCATTTCGTTATTCATTTTTCAAGATGTAAAATAATATTTGGCACATTTTTACAGGTTCAACTATGATTTTCCATTCCTAGAAACAAATGGAATTGTAACTGTGGATGATAGACGGGTTGGGCCCCTTTACAAGCATGTTTTCTCCCCAAAGCTAGCTCCTACCCTCTCTTTTATTGGAATACCTTATGCGGTGAGTTGAATTTACGAGCATTTCTGAATTACTTCTTCATTTTATAATTGAGTTAAAAATTTTAGTTTAACGTAAAAAAATTCTTGGAAAAACAGGTGGTTGTATTCCATATGGTAGAATTTCAAGCAAGGTGGGTGGCGAGTGTTTTATCCGGTAAGGTACTTATACCTTCTGAAAAAGAGATGTTGACCGTTATCGAAAAGCATTACCAGCATATGGAGGAAGCCGGTAGACCCAAATACCAAACTCATAGCCTACGTTTTGAAGAGGTTTCCATCATTATTTAATTTTCCCTATATTTTTAATGCACGCTCATGTAATATATATTTGTCATTTGATGAGGGTAAATTTGTGCTTCTTAGCAGTTTGAGTACCTAGATTGGCTAGCTGCCCAAGTGGGAGAATCAGGAATGGATGA
Source organism: Fraxinus greggii (assembly GCA_903798315.1). NCBI lineage: Eukaryota > Viridiplantae > Streptophyta > Magnoliopsida > Lamiales > Oleaceae > Fraxinus > Fraxinus greggii. The sequence goes on from CAIGRK010158406.1 coordinate 1,337, forward strand.
AGGACTCAGAGAAACATTTAGGACCCTTTTCAAATTTTTTGCTGATAAAGGGTGGGCTGGGTTCAGAGAATTGTTTCTGGAAAATTGTGTCCATTAAAACTAGGTCTACAATGAGATAAGAGAGCACATGTGATAGCCCTCGAGTCATGCCACACTCAATTTAAATATTCTGTTATTTCTTGTAATTAATGTGACAGGTTCGGTAACATGATTAAAGATTTAAGAAAGTTATGAATTAAAAGAGTAAACTATGTACATTGCATTTTCAGATTCTATTCAAGACTGTGTACTAAATATATGTGTACTTCACCGTACCAAACAAAGACATCATAGTATCTATATAAACCAACACAATTCTCATTCTAAAATGTCATTTATTTTGTTTTATATATGCATCGGGGTGTTATTTCTAATACATTTTAGATACCTCATAAGTTTGCAAAGTTGGTTACGGCTTTTCCTAGTATTCATAAATCGAGGCAAGCAAATTAATGATTACCATTATTTGGAATTATGGATATCTACATTCGGAATAAGTTCAAAAGTTTTACTTGCAGGTAAATTCGAACTATTGATTTGATATATAGTTTGTCTTCTTGATTGAAGGCAAAATATTTTACACCATCATATCTATACATCAAAATCCCTTAAGATTCTAAGTAATAGAATTAATCTGGATATGATAAAAAAATTTCACTACTGACGTGACAAAAGAACTTTAATTATGGTTTATGTCAACAGTGAAATTTTTTATCAAACTGAAAGAACTTTAATTATGGGTTATGTCAACAATGAAAAGTTTCATCCTACTCACTGGGAAACAAGAGATCAAGATTGTTTTTAGTAATACCTAAGATGTACGGACACCCTTTTGGGGACGACGTATCAGTATTTGATGTGTTCAACATTGACACAATATCGGCATGTACCAAGGCCAACTCAAGTCCAAGTCGATCTAGTAGGGGTTGAAAAAACTTTTTTTTTCCCAATCTTAGTTTTAATCCTTCCAACAAACACGACTAAATGCAATACCCGGAATGTTAAACAAGTTTAAAGTTCAGGTCAAAATAAGCAGATTTGATCTAACAAGGTAAATAAGTAATTGTTCCAAACTGAACCCTGGGAAAAAAATAAATCAATTACCCGAAATTCAGTAATACAGAAAAGGCCTAAGTTGATTAGTAAAATGAAAATATCTCAAATTACCGAGAAAAGATCAACGAAAGAGTCGAAACATCATCCACAAGAACGACGTCGTCCAAACAAAGAATTACAGCTTTGCTTAATCCAGTCTTTATGTCCTGTGGATGAAGTACCCAACCAGAATACCTAGTAATAGACTAACCAGCACCACAAACATGGAGGCACTACCACCAGCTCGGGTTTTATCTGTTTGTCTCTTCAGCAGTTCCTTTCCAATGAAAATAAAGAAAGCTTAACAAAATGAAAATGTGCTCGCCTAGTAAAACATGTTTAGAAAGTCTTTTAACAAATCGGTTTTGGTGTCGAAATTGGCAAAAACACTTGATCTTTTAGGAATTCTTGCATTTACAAGGAGCAAGTTCAGAGAATCATCCTTTTCGGTAACTTGGATGACAAAATCAATGAATTATACAGGGTCCATCTCTATAGACAAAACTTCCAAACCCCAGTGCCCCACAAGGAAAAATGGAAATGAACTGGTTTCTGATTCATATTCTCCACTTTTTGAACCATTTTTAACTCTTAAAATGCAATTGGGAATTACTACCTCATAATAGCTCCGAGTCTTAATTTCTTCCCGATTTAGGAATGTCTGGACTAAAAACGAAAATAACGTTGCCGAGAGATAACGAAAGTCATTCTTTGATGCCTAACTCAATGGATCCATTACTGTTAACTATTAGGGTCTAACCAAGAAATTTTGAAGAAACTAATAATGCATATTTCAGGTAGTAAAGAGCCTAAAAAATGCGGCGTATTTGTGTAAAATAGAAAGTTACTAAAAAGTTACTTTTTCTATTCAGTCAAAGCCTAACATCAATTTCTACCACACATTTACAACCACTACCATTTCATGGGACTTAATACTATTCCTCCTAAAAAGGTTATTAATAATTTTACCCGAACACTTATATTGAATCCAGAAAGTGAGAATTATGACCTACTCAACTTATGCAAACATGCTTCTTGTCTGGCTAATCTTAATAATAAGTTCAAAATACTTTGAAGTAATTTTTTCATTTTATGGGGGAAGCAAGGTCTTCAGCAGGAGCTCTCGTTCAAGTGTAAAGTAGTTAAGAAACATACCAATTCCTCCTGGAGCTTCTTATTTTGTTGAATAGCAGAATCTTTCTCCTCAGTCATCTTTGAGATCATAGACCTTGCCTATAGACAGAAGATATTCTAAAAATTACAACTCCAGTTTCAGTATGAAACTAGAAACAATAAGAAAAATTGAAGCAACAAAATCATGAAACATCTGAACTCTACTTAACCATACAGTCATCCAGAACAAAATAGCAGTAAAATGGTAACATAATACAAACAAAGGTAGTTTCATATTTTGCACAATAATGTACTAAACCACAATCACTCAGCTTATAAATAAAAAGAAATGCCTTAAAGGAAACAAACATCGATGCAGCCATTCAGGACATAATTAGAAAAACACGAGGAATCCTTTTGTATGGTGAATTAATTGCATGGTTTGCTAAGATTAAAAATTTACTTACCAGTAAATAAGTTTCGAGTAAATATATATCAAAGTTGGAAAGTAATTTTGAAAGTAACCTCCACCTCATTCTTAAAAAAAAAAGGGAAAAAAAGGAACTTTTCCACTTGTAAATAAGAAAAAAGTAACCTATCCAAAAAAAATTTTTTTTTTTTTTGGGAAGGTAACCTATCCAAATATGTTTAGAAATAAAAAGTGACTTGAAGAGTAAGTTTTAAGCTTCGGCAAACATTTTGTTAAGTCCATGCACAATGAAAGATTTAAAGCTGAGCCTCCATTCTAATCTAGAATGAAGAAACAAGAACGTCCTGTTTCAGCAGAATATACGGAGGAATTTGCTAAAAAAAAAAGAAGAAAATAAGAAAGCACCTGAATCTACAAAGTTTTCTACTAAACCAGATCATGCGGATTTCACATTATATATCTTAATTATATCTACAAATATATGTCAACAAAATGTTAGAATATCAGTTGATCAAAATCCAAAAATTTCAAAAGCATTATATAGAGCAACCAGATGTCTTCGACCATTTCAATAGGTAATTGCTTTCAACTTTAATCAATGTATCTGAACACATCATTTTACAAAGCCACACAATATGATGAGGAGACACTAAGATCTCCACCAATGTGTCAATATTAAATTAAACCTTCTAACAATATTTAATATTTTAAGAGTAACTCTCAATGAAAAACTTTCTTGTGGACCCAATTCAATCTAAGGAATAGTAGATAATTAGTTCATTTTGATTATAGTAATAAATTTTGAATTAAAGCCTCTTGAAAAATAAGATTTTATTCAGAATTAAAGTTCTTTCTCCTTTTTATTTCATTTCATTAGTAATATGTTTCAAACATAGTCTGATTTGGATTAAATACAATTCAAGTTTTCTAGGGGAAAGAGTCATCAACACAAGAGCCATGCAAAAGATCCAACGTTTTTATGAAGAAAGGTTTTTACTTTAATGGCAAATAACAGATGGATTCTGCTAAACTATATAAGGTTGTCATAATAATTTGTTATATTGGAGCCGGCTTCAATGAACAATATGGAGAGCTGGGTTACCATTCTAATACAGATTTCAATCAATACCTTTTATCAGAACCATTAAAAATACTCCTGTTCTATAACAGACGATAGCTAGTAATTTCTTTAGCAAAAATTTATCGACCCTATGCAACTTCAAAATCACAGTCATAAAATAGTGTTTGACAAAGTATCCAGCTATATCAATACATCTGACAAGGTGCTTTACATCCATGACATCAGATTAATACGACCTGAACTATTCATGGACTTCATACTTTATATAACATAATTATTTATCAATATAACTGCAGAATCTGGAATGAGAGTCACAAAAATAATTGCTCACCTCGGATGATGATAATTTCTCATTGGATTTGTCCAACAATCTTGTTACCTGATAAATTCGTAGACAGTGAAACATTTGTGCCCAAAGTTGAGTAGATGGGAGAAGGAATGCAATAAGAACTTACAGCCTCAGGTAATGAAGATGTTCTATTATCATCCTCAACTGAAGATGTTCTTGGAGAACCTTCTTCATCTCCTTCGGGTACAGGGGAGGGCGGATTAGCAGGAATGTAGACAACCCTCAATTTAACCTCATTAACGATCTTGTCATCCTTCCTGTGAAACTACTTAAAAGATTAACTGAACAATTAATTCCAAGCAAACTACCATGTTAAAGCAAGCTTCACAAATCATTCTTTATAGAAAACTAAACCCACCATTTCCGGGGTTAAATCCTTGTTTGTTGTGCCCCTGGGAGCAACAACACTCTGGATTAGAAACTTGTCCTTGCACTGCATATCAGCGGGCGCCTCTTTGTGTGCTTGCATTGTAACTATTGATCTCGAAATATAAAACACAATTGTGAGTAATCCAATCCTATACTAAACACATGAAAATCGGAAAATCATTAAATCAATACCGGTGACATTGCATACAGAATTGGGCAAGACAACACCGGCATTGGGTCGAACACAGTACCTCTTGGGGCTGGTTGTTTTGACCTTTTACAATTAAAAATCCATTAATCAAAACAACGATATAATTATCATCACATACTTAAAAGAGCGTCCAACCTATTAACTATAATCTGCAATAAAATAAGAAAATTACCTTGAATGCAATGTACTGATCAGTCTTATTAATCAACTGCATTGAACATGAACTCTGCTTTCTCAATTCATCTTCATCATCACATGCCACAAAAACAATGAATCCCAACATTAAAAATCACACCCAAGAAACAACAAATTTTACGTCTCCTTACTGGGATAAAACGCATAAATAATTTGCCATCTTCAATCAATAAAAACCTCAAACAGCAAAAGCCCACATCAAAAGAACCTTAACAAAACCATTACGACATAGTTTAAAACCAAATTAGAAGAAAAATATTAATAAAAAAATGACTAACATGGGAACTTCAGTTCCGAGGGTTGAATATAGAGAAAATCGCCCATACTCGTTATCTCGGAATTTTTTTTGTATTGAACAATTAAAATAATATAACACACGCGTACACAAACTAAATTACGGAGGACAAATGGGGAAACTGAAAATTTGAAATTTAGGGTTTTTTTTCTGGAATCTGTAATTTATTATAGGAAATAATGAATGAAGCTAATTATTTCTCAGATACTTCCCAAGAAATTCTTTTTTTAAGAAAAGGTAGGCAGCTAAAAAATTTCATTTTCAACTGCTTTGTCAATTATCATCAGAGCTGGCTTCTTGTCCATATTCATTCCAATCTACGCTATAAAGTTCAACTTCTTAGTCAATTTTTTGTGCTACTTAGGATGAAGCTAGCTAACTTATTACATGCATGTATAACAATATTTTAATAATCAATCTGGATATGAAAAAATCAAGTGTCGAATTGACGTTGAACTTATCGTGAGAAATAGTAATAATAACAACATAAACAAGTTTGTTTGGACATTGTAACATTACAATTTTTATTTCTTGAATCATATTTTAATTGTACTTAAAATTTTCAATCTTTACTCATTATAACACTTATGTCCCTAAATTTTTTCGTAGTATTCTTATACCCAATTTTCTATTAATTAACATATTTCATATTTGGTAATAATTTCTATCAAAAAAGTCTATCGAGAGGACATATAACGACTTACTTTCTCATCATATTTTTTAAAAAATAAAAGTATGATAAAATATTTCCCTTCATTTCAAAGTATGAAAATAGAATAATTTGACAGAATTCGCTATCAATGACGAAACATGCTTATTAATAGGAGGTTGAAGATAAGAATATAATGAAAAAATTAGGGATATAAACGTTAAAATGAATAAAAATTGAGGAATTTAAGTGCAATAAAAATATGTTTCAACAAATAAAAATGGTAGTGCCAAATTAATCTTTTTTTTTTTTTCAACTGATTAAATGCCTCAAAAATGTTTATTAAACTCTGCCCGGCCCAATAAAAAAGAGTCCTAATTGGATCCGTAATGCGGTAAGACTTGGGTCATCAAATTAAATGGTTCGGGTTGAGTCATGATAAGTTGTGAGTTTAATTTCAAAAAAAAAAAAAAATTTGATTTACTTCCCTAAGGCAATCGAGATGAACTTGAAAAATATTTAAATAAGTAGATAACAAATTTTTAAAAGGTAAATCCGGCTCATGATAATTATACGTTTACTTAGTGCTAATCTAGTAACTACATTTTAATTTACTTGTCCTTCTAGTTCTGCCATTTGAAACTACGGCATTTGATGATGTGGCAGTCAAAAAATGAGTCGTCATTTATTTATTAGATTGTATTTATTTCACATTAGAAACTAATTATTACGCGTGACAAATTATCATTTATTGGCTAACTACATAATCAATTTTCGAGGTGGAATTAGGCGAAGTTACGTCAATCAAAATATAGTTATCCGTAGAAATCAAATTAAAATGAAGTTACCTAATTTTAAAAAAAAAATCGAAATATAATTATCCGATTGATTAATTGAAAGTCTAGTTATAGAGAATATCGAATATCTTACCCTAATCTATTTTTGTAATTATGAGTAGGGTAACTTCAATAATGGTCCGTTGTGATTAAAAACTATACATGTAGCGTTGTAAAGATATTTACTTGGACATAATTTGTTGACTCAAAAGTCAAAACTATCAGTAAATTTGTCTTCCAGATGGTACGACTTTTAAATTTTAATTTGAATGACTTAGGAGACACAAATCATTTTTAAAATTTTAATCACTAGAAAAGTTTTATCTGATACAAACTGTTGAGCAAACTTTCTACCTATAATATCTCAAAATCCACTTTGTGTCGCACACTTTTCCGCCTACAAATTTTTAGAAGAGGATTTGAACATATCAACCGACTTGATGTGATGAATTAGAAAATTATCCTTTTTCTTTTCATGGAATACATAGCAGATGTTTTAACGGTTCAGATCTTGCCTAGTCATCGAAGCCCCAACAACTTATCCCCTGTTGATTCAAGATTGTCGACTAGTTTGAAGAGGCACCTCGTGTTGATTCCGCGTCTCTAAACCCAAGGTCTAAACAATCAACTTGATCTATCTTGGGCTCATATTTTTCACACCAAGTAAGACTAGACTGACTCGACAAAGAATACCAATCGCAATCATACACAGCTGACTTACACCGAGGGTTGTATTCTCGTGGTCGGGGCACTTGAACCCCTGTTGGAACCGAGAATCAACGAGGACACCCTTATAAACAGAATTCTCTATTATCATCTGCTTTTATCTGTTCAGAGGAAAATGAGAGAACGTATATTCTATGGAGGCAGGTCAAGTAGAGCAAAAATTTGTAGACCTAGGTCACTGAGCAGCAGAGCCGCCACACATATGCCTATTTTAATTTAATTTTTTTATCAAAATTCAACCAAAAAAAAAAAACCTAACGTCTCACAAGACCACTCTGGTTTCACACTGGCGTGCACGAACAAATTGAGCCGACCTGTAAAAATTGCACCTTTACACCTAAATTAGGGAAAATTGTAACGATGTCCCAAACCTTTCATATTGTAGCAGAATATACTTTAACATTTTATTTTTGCGATTGTAGCCCCAAATCTTTACTTTAATAGCAATTGGAGTCCATTGGATAGATGCCATCTAAAATCCCGGGAGTGAATACTAAAATTGAAATTTTGACTCAAAATGAAAGATTAAATGAGGGGTAAAATAGTCAATTTATATTTCTATAATAAAATAAAAAAATGAACTTCGTCTTTTCCAAATCATCCCCACCCCTACTTCCAACTCCAAAATCAAAAACTATAACTAAGTGAATTCTTACCACCAACACCAACCATTGCTTCCACATCAACACTGCCCTACCACTGCCCTCAATCAAATAGTTCTATTTTGCTTGTTGAAAACCCCTCAATGCCCTCCGTCAACGCCACAATCAAAATTTTCCACAAAACCCCAAGTGTCTTCCATCCACACCACCCTCAATCAAAGAATTCTACTTTTCTTACTCATTATCTAGCAGCAACCTCAAAAGGCTTCAAATCCAATTGGGGAAATAGATCTATTTACTCTTCATCCAGCAGCAACGCCAAAAATAGAAAATCTGGAAAAAAAAACTAATTGGTGAAACTGCTTTGTATGCTCCGCATTCCTCACTACATTCTTGGCGAATGCTTTGGGATTCAAAAGGCTTTCAAGAATAAGGCGTTGGCAAATATGCTTGATCGTAGTAGAGTGCGATTCATTTGGGTGGCGAAGCAGTTGATGGTGAAGAAAGTGGCAGTGGGTTTTGGATAGGTCACCAAACTGTAACAACAGATGCCGTCGTCTCTCTTCAACACTACCCGCGGTGGTTACTCGGTCAACTATCACCTGGAGCCAAAGCACCGTCTTCCGGGAGCCATGGATGATGCACTCAGTGCAGTTAAATGGCTACAAACACATGCTCTATCAAATAGTGTTAATCCATGGTTATCGGATGGGGTTGATTTTGATCGGGTTTCATGGTAGGGTAGAGAGGGGAGGGGTTTGGAGAATGAATTTTTTTTATTTTATTATAAAAATATAAATTGACCATTTTACCCTCCATATTAACTGTCAATTTGAATCATAACTTCAATTTCAGTTTTGACTAAAGGAATTCTGGATGGAATCCGTCCAATGAACTACAACTGCCATTAAAATAAAAGTTTTGGGATTGCGACCGTAAAAATAAAAAGTCAAGATATATTCTGCAACAAAATGAAAGTTTTGGGACCTTCGCTAAAAATTTTGTTTCATCCCCGCAAAAAAGCCAAAATTCTAATAAAGACTGCCACAAAATCTCCTCATCTTCCAAAAATTAAAGACGAGAGCCGACTCTATGGTACAAACAATAATCAATGTTTGTTACAGACAAATGTGGTCCTGTCCTTTGTTAGTGTAAATTGGTGCACATATTTGTATAGCTGCATTGCTGAGAACACTGCACTGTACAAACATCGATTTGCATGAAAACTGTCATTGAAAATAATGTGTGAATCGGTACACTTGTCATCAATGGACAAGCTAAAAATTACACAATTATTAAATGTTCTATGTCAGTTTCAAATATTTGGATTTACTTTCAGGTCTGGTTTTGTACTATTAATTCTTGGGTGTTACTACTTGTATATCGAAGTTGACATCTTGTTAGATAACCCCTTTACAAATAAGGGGCACACCCAATAAAAAAATCGTGAACGTCCCCTTTGTAAGGGAGTCTATGCACCGAAGTGTCAACCTCTTTATACAAGTAGCAAAATCTTTAGTTCTTTAAAAACTGAGAGCCACTTACTTTATTCTCCACCTCCTCGGTCACTACGATGCCCCCTCAGGATAATGAGATGTGTACTCGGGACAAATTTGGAAAAGATATAATTGAAGAAAAGAAAATTTTTGTTATTGTTGATATTTATTTTTATACAAAATTGTTAATTATATAGAGACACTATTGTATGCATGATTTTGTTTAAATTTTAAAATTACAATAATCGGTACTCATATAATCCCACTGTTATAATTTTAAAATATCGCTAGTAGTTTGGGTTTGAGACTTTGACATGATTGGACTACATGCACCAAAACTCTAAACTTGGAAACGATGATGTCTTGAAACTTGCACCCAGAAATAGAGTACGCCCTAAATTACAAACCACCAATTTCCATAATATAACGCAAATATTTTGATAAGCGAACTAAGAGACTATTTTTCAATCAACCGCGCTACACGTACAAAGAAGGTTGACAAAATCGGGTTACAAAGTGACGTGGCAGTATTAAAATAATAGTAAAAAAATTAAAATCCCAATTTCGCGTTAACTTCCAACCCATCTCCTTCCTCCCAAAGCGTTAACCTCCGGCAGCTTATTAACATCCGACGGCCACCTGACAGTCGATCAACCGTGCGTTTGGCCCGCTCCGCACATCAATATCAACGTCGTATCCACAGAAAAAATCAGTAGAAAAATCTTGCTTCCGTCGAGTAATATTACCGTTAAAGTGTTGGACAAAACCGGGACCCGCAACACTCAATATACAGTGAGATCTGTAACTTAAAGAAAGAAGATTTGAACCAGAGATCAGTAAAAACTCACTAGCCTGGTTGTGTTGGGCCAAATTGCATATATAAGCAAACAAGCAAAGACAAATAACAAAGGAGACGTGTAATTAATTAAACTTCCAATGAGAGCATGAATCGCCGATGGTCCAGATCAGATTAAAAATAAAACTAAAAACCTTGATTGCAAGAGGCCAAGTTCAATACAAGTTGCATAATTCCAAGGCAACTGAACAAGTAGTACTGAGTAACATTTGCAGTTGTTAATAATTGAGATACAAAACATTGGCAACATTCAGAAAGAAGATACTATATCAATGCTGGAATTTTTGCTGGGTTCCTCTACGCCGGAGTGCTGAGATTAAGATTAATCGGTGCTTTCGCCTCAGATTCGGATCCCAGTCACAAAACGGGTTCACACAATGGTAATGAAAATGGGTTTCTCGCTACCATAAAATTTGTTAAATCAGGTAAATCCCAAATAATTTATACTGGGTTATCTACAAGACACGCCGGAGATGAGAATGTTGAAGCCGGAGATACACTTTTTTTGGGCTCCCCCTCCACCGCGTCAGAGTAAGAGGAAACCGGGTAAATGAAATGAAAGTGGGGTCTCTGTACCTTTTCTTTTACATTTTGGCGCCTCCTATTTCTTTTATTTGTTTTACTATCACAGCCGTCCATTGTCTTCTCATCTCGACCGTCCACGTCATTTTGTCAAATAGTTTTGTTACCCAAATTGGTACAAACAGCATTATTCATTTTTCAATAGGTTTGAATTTGTAGAGCTAAAATAACTTAAATCTATTTGCTGGTCAATGATAATTTTTTTTCAAAAACTCTTTCGAAAGAGTAAAACAAGAAGCAAGAGTAAAAGTACAAACTCGGCCAAACCAATCCTTAAAAAACAACTTTTAAGAACCAAGGCTCTTCTAAATGATACTCCAAATCATCACTCACTCGTTGAAATGGGATCATAGTCGAGATGATGCATACGTGCCTTGGAGGGCCGAACCTCCAAGGATGAGATGAGGTGTCCCGTATATCCCATGAAGAAGTCCTAAGCTACAATGAAAGGCATCTTCTCACATCGCTTCTCTCAAATAGCTCTTTTGAACAAATCTTTAATTAATGTGACAACTCTACGACGGACATCTAAAAGGTCAAATTCTCTCTCTATGCACTAGAGAGGCCAAGCTAGGCTTTATCATGACCATCCTTCAAAAGCATTAAATGTCCGTCAACCTATAATTGATGAAATAATATCTAGAAAAAAATCTCGACCATCTAAATAAAATAACACGTTACTTTATCCAAAAATTATCATTTCTCTTCTATTAGTTTGAAGCTCAAACATTGTGCCATTTGTGGATTTGCAATTTTAAATTCTCAAAAGCTATAAATTTCCTCTCAATATTCACCTTATATCATTCCGAATCCGACCTCTTTATACGACTTGACCATCAAAGGGCACGTGACTGCATCACCCCCACATCAAAGAAAGTCCGATACAATTTACGATTTGTCCAATTGTACAATACTCCAGATTTACGTGGCCGCGAGAGGACTCGATTTGTTGAACACGTCTCTCCTACAAAAATTGAGGCAACACCTATGGAACTAGAACGTTTGATACACGAGTTTAAAAATTGTTCATGCAACACCACCACTTTCTGTATAATGGAAACGAAGGTCACTTGAAAGTAACACTAACAAACAAAAATCTCACTTTATCCATGTTCAATGTATCTTAAAATCTATTAAAATTAACAATTAAATCTAATCACGTTGTATGGAGCCCACGTCTTATCATCACACACAACTTACCAATCACACATTACGTCAATTTTTATAAAAATTTAATTTTAATCTACAATAAACGGCTACATTATCTTCCGACGACAAGTTTTCATGTCCAGTAGGATTGAACAAAGTAAAATAGATTAAGTAGATTACACTATTTGAATTCTTCTTCACCCTGTCCAATTCAATATTAAATCCACCAAAAAATTCAAATCCCATGGCAATCCATAATAATTTTGATCTACAGCTCCTCACTTTGTCTAGGAAGTTAGATTTCTAGCTCAAAGTTCATGGTTAAATCTATACTTAGAATAAGACGTCCTTTGGGGTAAAATACCAAACAAATATCTTGTTGAATGAAGAATGATTAGAAAGTGGAGTAAGGGACCCTATTTTCTCTCTTTCACTGTAAAAGAAAGTTACTGTTGCTCAGTATATCAGTTCAACGCAGACCTCCTACACGACAAAAGAGAGCAAAAAGGATAATCTACAAGATATCTATTTTACCTAAATTACCCTTCGTCAAAAAGTAATATATCATTTTACCCCCACAAATCTTCCTTCACGACTAACCTCTCCAATCGCCATTCCGTACGCAAATCAATAAAGAGGAGACCGGTGAGGTGTACCCTTCCTCCGGTTCATACTCGTCCCTGAAATATCAGGTCCACATCCCGGCCGACATGCAGACCGGAAGCCTGACAAATTGCTTCTTTTTTTCTTCACAATTTCTGTAGTAGCCGTGCACGTAGGATTCCGGCAATCAACTCCGCCGCTGCTTGAACCGGACTCCGTCAACATTGAATCGGAAGGTTCAAGCACCGAGTCAGGAGTCATTTGGCCATCATCAAAACCTGGTTCAGGCAGTGCAAGAAACTCGCAATTCCGAATATACTTCGAAATCTTGCCCCCGGTTCTCTGTATATGTTGAAGCTGTGAGCAAAATAAAAAAGACCCAGATTCGAAAATTAAAAATCATGAAATGGGTCGGAATTTAAATTTGAAACAAATAAAATTCACGTGTACTACACAGAAATGTGTGGACCTTGCATGAGAGAGAACAAAAGAAGTATGGATCTTGCAGGACTCTGTCACAGGTGTTGCAGATGTTACCGGAGCCTCTTGATGGCCTTGTTTGTGGTCTTTGATTTAAAAATACTACTTTTGCACTGTTCGTCGTATAAGACTGCCAAAAAAAATGAAAAAAGATACAAATATTTAAGGAACCCTATTTTTCTATGAATTATGCACTTGCGAATTTATTTCTTTAACAAACGACTTACTTGAACATAAGCACAGTCCATCAATTTCTCAGCATCTCCCAGCCTTAAAACATCATGATAAACATATCTTCTTATCTGGAATTAAAACATAATTAGAGACCTTGAAGTTAAGAATTTAAATGACTGATTTTCAAGAAATATACATGCATAGTTATAATCCACGATATTGACAAAGCAAAAATAAAATAAAAAATTGAAGAATTCTTAAATTCCAAAGTTCAAGAGAGTTAGATGAATACGAAGAGACTTTTTTTCACGATGTACGTATGAAAAATTAAATTTTAAAAGAAAAATGAAAGGGGTTTTTCATGGACACCTGCAAGAGGCGGTGCGAGTGGTGAATTTTTGAGCAGTGAGTGCAAATTCCCTCGCAGCAGTCTAAGCAAAAGATGTTCTTTTCATTCTTCTTTGAATCCTCATGAATTAAGCAGGCGTTGAAGAATTTCTCTGTCAAAAGGGCAGAAAGCCACTGCGGATACTGGGAATTATCCTCTAACTGTAATAAACATACATAATTCATTCAAGAGATCACAGAAAATTCAGTTAGTAAGAGCAGATTATGAGAGATGAGTGAATATTATCTGGAAAGAAATCGAGATCTCACCATGATTTATTTTTCTTGTATCAAATTCGTGTTTGAAATATTACGAATATTTCATCAGGATATGGGGGTCTATAGGGGGAGGAGTATGGTGTTAGAAAAGGAACGGCGCCTGCAAAACAAGCATGTACTGCTGGTTACTATTACCAATGAAAGAAGGGGGAAGGGAGAGGCCGCCTTTAAAGTAAAAGTAATGGCGGTAGTACCGCTGGTGCCTATTTTCTGCTGCAATGTGTAATTGTAGTGTATGCTGTTAGTACCATTGGTTACTCATTTGAATTAAAATTCAATTTAAATTTAAATTAATAATTACACGGTCTCAGAGTTCGGTCAATATACGATTGAGATTTTAAGAGTTCCATGCACGAGAATCACAATTTTTTAATAATACATTTCATCAATTTTCATTAAAATTCATTCAAAATCTGATTTTTAATATACGCCCATCAACGGCCCAATCTATCCATTCTTTATTCTTTTCTTTCTAAACCCTAAACCATTCAAATTTGTACTGAGTAATTTAGGGCCCGTTTGATTGCAAATGTGAAAAATAGGTNCAGAGTTCGGTCAATATACGATTGAGATTTTAAGAGTTCCATGCACGAGAATCACAATTTTTTAATAATACATTTCATCAATTTTCATTAAAATTCATTCAAAATCTGATTTTTAATATACGCCCATCAACGGCCCAATCTATCCATTCTTTATTCTTTTCTTTCTAAACCCTAAACCATTCAAATTTGTACTGAGTAATTTAGGGCCCGTTTGATTGCAAATGTGAAAAATAGGTAGAAAGAAAATATTTTATAAGGAATTGAATTGCATATAAAATATTTTATTGAGAATTATAATTAATTTTGTTTTATTGGTATAATTTTTCACCTGTAAAATGTTGAAAGTTCGGTTCCGTTTGGCTTCATTTGTTATGAAAATTGTCCATTAAAATGATAATTTTTTCTACAATTGAGTCTAGAATTTAATTCAATTGTCAAAAAATAGATTTTGAAAAAAAAATTACCGTACCTAAAAAATATTTTCAACAAAAACAACAAGAATTTGTTTTCCTCAAAAATGTGGAAAAGTTGAAAAATATTTTCTCGGGAAAATTTTGCTTATTAAACACTACAAAAGTTGAAAATTTTTTCCATGGCAAATCAGCCCTATCAAGTAGAGCCTTAAGTTTATGTTTGAACCTCGTTTTTAGTGATAATTAATTTTGAAATAGTGATTTTAGAAAAATATGTGATTAAAAAGTAGAAAAAAATTGTATTTACATACAAGATTATTTATTTGGATGAGTTTGAGAATTAAAAAATTCATATAAAATTTGAAATGTAAAAATCGTTAACGTCGAATCTTACTACTGGCGGGATGGAATTATATAGACTGCGCAAGATCGTAACGATGAAAAGAGTGGCCAACTCAAACTGCAATATAAATTAAGGGTATGTTTGAACCACATTATTTTGGAAGAATGTATTCTGAAATAGTAGATTGATGGAAAATGTGTTGTTGAAAAAGAAGGAAAAGTTATTGATATGACGAAAAATATTATTTTATTGAATAATGTATTGTTGAAAATAAATAGAAAAATGAGAATGAGAATTTTAATGTGTACTAAACAGAAGTTAGATGGCTATTTTGAACAAATTATAAAAATGAGTTACATTTGAGTAAATTTGTAAAGGTAACGAATTAATTCGAAAAATAAAATAGTGACAAAAATATAATTTTTTAAGTGTTTAAATTCTTTGGGTTTCAAAATTATACTTTTTAAAAAATGAATAGTAAAATAAAAAGTATTTGACAAAAATATAAAGTTGGCATAAAATAAAATACTTTAAAACTTTTATAATAATGTAATAAAAAAAAACATACATTGATCCATGGGATATTTGAATACCATTATCAAGACAGACAGACTATTTCATTAGTCTCAAAATGTGTAACTTAACAGCCCATCTCCCAAAAACCCTAATCTCTAACCAAGTGGCTGTTTGTTTATGTTTGGCTAAGCCGTGAACTCCGCCCCCTTTTCTCTATAGGTGCTCAATGACAAGACCGAAGATGGTGAGGTTTCTGCGTTCTCGGTAAAAGGATACAGAACTAGACCAGCTAGTTAGGGTTAATTAATAAAATAATACTACTTATTTATTTTTTTAAAAAAATTTTTGATCCAATCATGTTTCACGTAAATTGTATGTAAATATCGTATAACACGATTGTAATTTAATAATAAAAAAGCGTAACAATGTATTAAGTGACAAATGATAGCGGGATCTTTCTAGGATATATAGGCCATGTTCGGTACAGATTAAAAGCCAATTAAAATTGAAAATATGACCGTTGTGGATTCTCCTCATCTCACAAAAGTCAACAATAACGGCTAATTTTTCAATTTTAATCCCTCCCGAACACGCCTATAATTACTGTCCAAATACAAGGAATGTTTCATCATAGCAGATCATGGTTTCTTCATTCTCAAAGGATTTAATGGTCTGCTGGAGGAAAGTCTCATGGTGTGTGACTTGGCCTGCTTAAGGGAAATACGAGTTTATTTTCGACAATTTTCTTATTAGATAATCAAACACAATCCAATCTCAGATCATCTGCATTCTTAAATGATTATCGAAATTTCATAAATAACGTTGGTCAAAGTGGTGTCATTGAGTTGCGGAAAACTGTGAAATAGTGCGTTTATTTGAAGAATTTGGAAATTTGAATTTTCATAGGAGTGTTTGAAGCAAGAAACCAGGAGGGCCAATTCATTTTCCCTTTTTCAGCTTTTCTGTAATGTCCATGCTGTCCACATGCTACTGGCCATGAAAGTTTGAAACTACATTTCTAATCATTCGAGTAAATGTATCGAGATGGATGGTTCGAGCTGGACGAACTTAGCTATATCTTGTTGTGAATTTGAATTGGTCCATAAAACTATGATTAGAATTACAGACAGACTCTCTTCCAAAGTTGGGAATCATACGAGTCCATGAACCCACCGATATTCCGTACCAAGCCAATCTTGCCAATCATTATTATTTTTTGAAAATTTAATGTGATTTAAATTAAGTTATAATTAAAAAAATCAATTAAACTCGTTGTACACTCCTTGTGTACAAGTTTGATACTCAAACATGTGGCAAAATTTGTGTCATTAATTATTTAAAATGTTGTTAAAATTAATGTATAAAAAATTATCATTTCACGATGATGTCAAAGTTAATGTCAAACTTGATGTGCATGCATCAAAATTATTAAAAAAATATATATTAATGGATAAGTAGGGTTGTTAATTGATTAGATTTCAATCTGAATCCGATGAAATTAATGAGAGATAGATTTAAGGTCTATGTCCGATAACCTGAATACGATAATCCGATAACCAAATAGATCAACAGGATATATGTGAATCATATCCGATAACAATTCGTTCCGATAGTTATAATAGGTGAGGAGGTGATGCGAATCCACATAGAAAGTGTAACTACAAAATCACGATAAATTAGATTAAACTTAAGGAAGTTAAAAATCACGACAAATTAGATCAAACTCAAGAATGTCAATAATCAATATTCGAATAGCTCGATCCAATAAATTATTGAACCAAAAAATCAAGACAATCGGCAAAAATATCTTAACTTCGTGATTACAAAACTTATGAACCCTACTTAGATTGCTGAACGTCATAAGAATTTAATTATTGATAAGTTTGGAATTAAGAGCCTGATTGGTAGCCATGAACCAGCAAAATTTTAGAAAAAAAATGACCGTTACAATGGTAAAAAAAAATGGCTGTGAGGAAGAAAGTCAAATTTGGTGGCTCTAACTGGCAAAAAATGAATTCTTTTGACTGATTTATGGCTACCAAACGGGATATAATTTGATAAAGAGCGAGAAGAAAACGATATGTCCCTCAATAAAACCTAACTAAAAACCATAAAACTAGAGTTTTAGCTAAATTGGGATTCTTTCAGAAAATCGAAAAATTCGCAACTGAACTATGCGGCCGCATAGTGTTGGAACATTCGGTCGCATAGTTCAAAAAAGCCTCCCTTGAGTCTCGATATAGGGGTATTTGGCCACATGTCTTGGTGTACTATGTGGTCGCATAGTTGACCCATTCAGCTCCGTTGTCCCTTGCTTGAAACAAATTGATCCATTGTTTTCTTTCTTTCAACCCTAACATGAAATTTGTTTTTTTTCTTGTTAGCTTCATTAATATTCTTTGTCGGTAATCTTGTCATTGATCATTCCTCTACAATCAAAGGATCATTGCCCTTCGCTAACTCTCGTATCATGGATCTCTTCAGGAGGTAAAATATTTTTATGACATGATATTTGTCACTAAAATAAATAAATTTAGAAAAATCCGATCCGATTTGTTACAAATAATTGAGTCGGTAAAATATTTTTAAGGTATATTATTTGTCATTAAAATAAATAAATGAGAAAATAAATAAATTTAGAATAAAAAAGTAAGAAAGTCAACTAATGTGTACGCAATGTTTTAAAAAACGTAATACATTGCGAGCGTGGTTTTGGGTTAGGCGAGTTTAGACGAAGCCTAGGCACAAAAAATATAAAAATTTATATTTTTATTTTAATATTATTTTAAATTTTTAATCAATCTATAAATTATTTAATAATACATACAAATTACATTATCAAATTCAGTTTTAAGAGATTAACAAAATAAATATATTCGATAAATTAGATATAGTATATTAGTACTAAATTATAAATAATCATTTATATAATAATCTAATATACTACAGTCGAACCAAATGTACAATACATTATAAACAAACAAAAAGTACAATGTACTACAGCCAAACCAAACAAATTTTTATCCCATATCGAAAGTCTATAACAAAATATTTGAAAATATCCTCTATAAGAAGTGAGTCAATAAATGGGTAAGAAACTTTTAGTGTCTTTCAATCCCATTGACTATGAGTTAAAAAAAGTTGAAAATTTTATAATTATTAAACTCGTTTAGGTGTTTGAAAAATTGGAAAAAAAAAAAACTAATTTCAATATTAATTTATTTTCCTAATTTTTTAAATGGATAATTTCAGCAAAAGTGTCAAACTTTTGAAACACTGACAAACTTTTTCCAAACATTTCAAACATTTCATTTGTTGTACCCGTCACTCTAACATTTTCAACCATTACACGTGAGACCTTTTTGGATGATTTTCATCCATTTTTCTGTCGGTTGACCACCAAAATTAAGTTTGACCATATTTTAATCAATTTTAAAAGGTCAAAATGACAATTATCTATTTACTACATTAAACAATTTAAAAACTTATTAAAAATAAATAAAAGAAAAATATAAAAGTCTCTCATCTTTATCCCACCCACCCTACCCTACCCCAACCCAACCCAATTATTTTTTTATTTTATTTT
>CAIGRK010158428.1:0-14636 GCA_903798315.1 Fraxinus greggii
TTTAACTACGCGTTCTTAAAAAAAAAAAAAAAAAACTATTATAAAAGATGTTATCCCAAAATGCTAAAACAAATCCCGAACTTTATGAAATTAAACGCGTAAAAGGAACCAACTAACCTTGATGACTTGTCATGTTCCAATTGATGATTGTGACATAGAGTCCCGTGCTCCCATTATATGTTTTACTTTCAAAAATTATAAAACTAAAGAGTGCACCATAAAAGTAAGTACTCAAATCTAAGTCCAATAAAACTTAGCCAACAAAACATTTTCACCAAACTTTCACTTGATGATTTGTCTATCAAAAAGAAAGGAGAGACAACTCATATATGCCAACCAACCCCTTTTAATCTTTACCTATTTATTTAAGATAATGTTGTAAAAAAGGGTTTGAATGAAGAATTATTGTCATTATTTTTTCAAGGAAAAAAAGAGAGAAAAATAATAACTCAATTGGTTCTTTAGTTCCACATGTGGATTTTGATATGCAATCCAAGGGCGCTCAATAGAAGATTTCCGTTATGATGAGTTTGAAACAATCACACACTTTATCGTTGCTAGTAGTTACAAGTATCATATAAATTTATAAAATCACTTTAATGCAAATTGACAATTCACTTGAGTTGTTTAGTTAGATTTTTAAATCTTTAGAATAAGAATCGAGATGGCATGTTTTTATTTTTTTGTGTTGATTTGTCGAATTCAGAATTTCATTCTTATTCTATACATTAAAACTGAGTTGCTACTAAAATCTAAAATGGATCATTCTAAGCACTCTAACTTCTTATTCAGTATAATGAAATCAAAATTCGTTACAAGTAAAGACTTCCTTATCTTCATCAAGTTGTTTTAAGACAAATAAACATGATTTTTCCTTCTCGTGTTAGCTACACACAAAAGCACCAAACTTCAAAAATACAATTCAAGTTCAAACCTCAACCAAAAAATTGAACTTAATTGGCCAAAGAGAAATAAACTCCCATCTCAATAAAGGTCCCTTGAATATATTGATAGATTTATTCATTTTGACCTTAGTCAATTTAGATAAATTGGGATTTCTTTTGCAAAATAAAACCATCTCAAATCCAATCGAGCAATCTTGATTCCATAAAGTTGGACAAAATTTTGATGACCCCATATTCGAACTCGTACAACTTCTTTTTCGACCGTGAATATGAGCATAACCAGAAATAAAGTAGGGATATATCATATATCCACATTCTGATTCCAATTCCAAAATAATTAATGTTCTGATTCCAAGCAAACATGCCCATATAAATACATTTAAATCTGCCTGATTTAGCTTCCCCATCTAATTATCCAAATCAAACAAGAACAAATTTCGGGTTNAGTCAATTTAGATAAATTGGGATTTCTTTTGCAAAATAAAACCATCTCAAATCCAATCGAGCAATCTTGATTCCATAAAGTTGGACAAAATTTTGATGACCCCATATTCGAACTCGTACAACTTCTTTTTCGACCGTGAATATGAGCATAACCAGAAATAAAGTAGGGATATATCATATATCCACATTCTGATTCCAATTCCAAAATAATTAATGTTCTGATTCCAAGCAAACATGCCCATATAAATACATTTAAATCTGCCTGATTTAGCTTCCCCATCTAATTATCCAAATCAAACAAGAACAAATTTCGGGTTGTAATGTGCCCTCGAGAGTCCCGCCATTGCCAAGCAAGGAAACGTGGTCTTCTTCAAGTCTGACTCATGGAAAGTCCATGAGTCCCTTTGGTATTAATTTTAAAGTACAATCTTGAACCCATTTTTCTTCCTTTTTCTATTCAATAAGAATTGATTGATTTAGATAATAATCTACACGTGTCATATGTAGGAGTATTCTAGTCAATAAAATCTTTTTCAAACATTTCTCTCTCATGCTAGCTCGCGTCTCAAAGATAAAAAATAAAAAATAAAAAAAATCTTGGATCCCTCTTCAGTTCTTGGATTCTTTTAAGCGATTCATCAATTTGGTAAGCATATTTTAGCTGTCTCTTTTTAAATTTCCTGTTGATTTTAGTTCTTTGATGAGTTGCATCAGCCCCATGTAATTTAATTGTATTTTGAAGAGGGATTTTAATTGCTGGGTGAATTTATTGGAGAAAAGAAGTAATTTTCTTTAATGTTTTAGAAAACTCACATTTCAAGAGGCTGATAAGGATTCCCTCAGATCCATGAAACCTAGGTAACATGTGGCAAAAAGTCTCAATCTTTAACGGTTTTCTTGTGAACCTTGAGGGGGTTTGGTTTCCTTTTTTCTAGGATTTTTCCATGAACCCCTTGTTGAATTTACGGATAAGGGATTATTTTGTCTGTTTCTTCATGTTCTTGAGTATATAAGGGTTGGTGGTGCTGGCGGCAATTTGGTGTTCTTGGATGTAATTCTCCTCGAGGAAGAATTTGGAAACTTAAGATACTTGGAGATACTTCTACTCTGTTCAGCCTCAAATTCTTGTGTATGGAAGGTTAGTTCCTATATTCCTCCCAGTAGATCTGATATCTTCTCCCGGTAGATCTGATATCATTTTTATTTTTTTTTTTGCTCTCCGTAGCTTACCTAGTTTTCGTGTGTTCCTTGGAGAAGTCTTGGAGTTAATCTTGTGGCCTATTCGACTATAACTTTTCACTAATCAACTGCACACTTGGGCGAATATCATTGTTTGTTAATTCGGTGGGTTGTGATGCTTTTGTAATAGTTCGACGTGATGACTAAATAACCTTCGAGGCTTGTCCAAAGTTTGTAGGGGGTAAGGGACTAATAGTTAAAGAACTGATTGATCGGTTGTTTGGAGAGACTTGTTGGCAAGTTTGTGTTAGTTATTACTGGTTTTAGAAAGGGGGATGATGGAAGAGATGTCTCCAGCAGTTGCAGTTACTCTTAGCTTTGGTAGTTCTATGTGTGAAAATTCAGGAATTGCAAATCATGTAGAAATCACACGACTCAAACTAGTGACAGACACGGCAAGCTTGCTGTCAGATCCAGCACCAGTACCAAATGATAATTCTAATTCTAGTTCGAATAATGGCGTTCCCTTATCAATGCCTGGAAGGAGTGATGTGAAACCTGATATGTCACAGATGATACAGAAGGCTGAAAATGATCAGCTTATTCACAATACTGTGATTCAAGAAACTGAAGAAGATGAAATCCTATCAGCAGGGGATGACCCTAGCATAATTAATAGCTTGGAGTTGCTGCCCCTGGATCCCACTTCAAACATAAGCTTGCCTATGAATGCTACTTTAGAGAGAAGTTTGCCCATTGCTGTCGAAATTCAGGGCATTGAGAATGGTCAAATAGTTGCAAAGGTCATCAGTGTGGAGGAGAGACATATACAAAAGGAATTAGCTGATGATATCCTAAGAATACCTACTGAACCAACTGAAGAATGTTCTAATGGACCTACAATAAAGGCGTCTGTAGTTGCTGTTCAGTTGCCCGGTGAGAAGGATCCATGCAAAGGAGGTGTTAAGAGTGTCTTTGAGTTGGAGTGTGTGCCACTATGGGGTTCAGTTTCTATTTGCGGAGATAGGCCAGAGATGGAAGATTCTGTTATGGCTGTACCTCATTTTGCGAAAATTCCCACTAAGATGCTTATTGGTAACAGTGTAATGGGTGGGATAAGTCAGACTTTAAGTCACTTGACCTCTCATTTTTTCGGGGTGTATGATGGTCATGGTGGATCTCAGGTATGTATGTTTTTCAATGTTGATGATTTGTTTCTTTTAAAGACAAATTTGACTTAGTTTTTCATTTTGGGAAAACATTTTGACATTCTGTGCATTGCTATGGGCACAAAAACTAGACTAGACAAGTGTGTGCAGAATCGTATATTTTTTCATAAAATTGTTTCTTATGAATTTTGTTTTCCTTGAGCTCATTCATTTATTCACCAATTTTCACCTTTTGGAGATACTTTTTTCGGATAGAAACAACCCTACATCTCGTGAGACAACTTAAGGCGCAACTTCCTTTTCTGTATGAACTTTGTTTTCCTTGAACTTATTCAGTTTTTCACCAGTTTTCACTTTTTGAGATACTTTGTCTGATTGAAAAACCTTTGGTTGGACTGTCCGAAGGTTTTAACCCTCCTCCTTTTGGGGCAACTTCCTTGACAATATTCAGTTAACTCTTACCATTTCTACATGTTCAAAATCAAAGCTAATATTCATCTTTGAGTCAATTTCTAACTGACTGGAACTTCATTGTGTAGGTTGCAAGTTATTGTCGTCACAGAATCCATTTAGCTTTAGTAGAAGAGCTAAAAAATTACAAGGATGATTTGGTGAATGGAAGTACTATAGACTCACGACAGGTGCACTGGGAGAAGGTCTTTACCAATTGCTTTTGCAAGGTTGATGATGAAGTTGGGGGAAAAGCAAGCAGAAACATCCCTAATGAAAGCATGGATGAGTGCATCACAACCTTTGAAGCTGTTGCCCCGGAAACTGTTGGGTCAACTGCTGTAGTTGCAGTGGTTTGTTCATCTCATATTGTGGTTGCCAACTGTGGGGACTCGAGAGCAGTTCTTTACCGTGGTAAAGAAGCAATTGCATTATCAAGTGATCATAAAGTAAGCTTGTGTTTATTATCTATTGCTATCAGTGCCCATCCTTGTAAACATATTCATTATTTTCCTTTTAATTAACTTGCCAGCCAAATCGAGAAGATGAATATGCTAGAATTGAAACATCTGGAGGTAAAGTCATACAGTGGAATGGACACCGTGTTTTTGGTGTTCTTGCAATGTCGAGGTCTATTGGTAAGTCATTTAATGTTTCTGGCAATAAATTGTCCAATTATTGCGTTTGCACTTATGCATATAAATGGATGTGTATGTTAAACATATTTATCGAAAGTCGTGCTATTTTGAAACTGGAATTGATGTGCACAAAGCTTTTTCTTCTATTCATTTTGCTATCATTGGTTGATACCAAAATAATAAAGTATTTGTCATAGGATTTTTGATTAGGCTGGAGAATATCTATTTATGCTCTTCTTGTTGTTGTTGACCTGGCAGACTGCGGTGCAACTCCATAGCATTATTAATAGCATCATTCTTATTAACTTCGTTTATTCTGAGTCAAGTTGCTAATTGCTCACTTCGTATCTTTTTTCTTCATTTTTCACGTTTTTTCACATGCAGGCACTTGTAAGTTCTAATTCACCAGACTCGTGGTTCATCTATTATTCTGTTTTACATATTTGTTTCCGGGAAATATTGGCACATTTTTATACCTTTACCTTTCTGATCAACTACATGGAAAGAAAAAATCATATATATTGAGAATAAGTTGAAAATGTTCAGCCAATCTTAGCTTCAATTGTTTCTTTTGTACAGTGTACTACTTTTAAGTTTTAAGCTACCAAGTTTCGTAGTTCTCTGTTATTTAACGTTATTTGCATTATTGTGGACATGCGACGATCGAGGGAGGAAATGGTGTTCGACATTTTAAGCTCTCTGTGATCCTTTATTTTCTCTCAGGTGACAGATTCTTGAAGCCATGGATTATACCAGAACCAGAAGTCATGTTTGTGCCCCGGGCTCGCGAAGATGAGTGCCTTGTATTGGCAAGTGACGGGTTGTGGGACGTCATGACAAACGAGGAAGCATGCGAAGCAGCTAGAAAACGGATTTTGTTTTGGCACAAAAAGAACGGGACTAACCCATTGGTGGATAGAGGCCAAGGAACCGATCCTGCATCGCAAGCAGCAGCCGAGTACCTCTCGTCACTCGCACTTCAAAAAGGGAGCAATGATAATATTTCTGTGATTGTAGTGGACTTGAAAGCCCAAAGGAAGTTCAAGTGCAGATCATGATTAACAGCCACTTGGTGCTTATATAGTTGTTCTATACATCATATGCATCTCGTTAGTACATGAACAGTCCATTAATTTTTCAGATGGGCGTTAAGTGTGTGATAACAGTATTTTAGCATGTAATATAGAAGCGGTTAAGTAAATGACCCGTGTCCAAATTTTGGTTCATGTAAATTCAATATAGCTATATGTATTGCATAAATAGTAGAATTGTAAGCTTGCGATCCTATGTTCGTATGGAATTGTGTATGTTCGAGCTGTTTTGGTTTTGTGACGACGGGCAAAAGATCCCCGAGTTCTTGCCGGATGCTTAGAATAAAACGTTAACATGAAATCAAGAATGAGGTCTATCTTCTTTCAAAGGGAAATTGTGTTGATCGATTTAGTTGCAAGTTCAGTGGGAACTTAATGAGTCGATCCACTTACCCTTCTTGTTTTTACTTCGATGCTGAGATCTATTTTGCATATCACTTCATGGAATTATACAGCAAAATCAGTCCCCAAATATGGGGGGGAGTCTTGAACAACTAATCTAGGAGATTAGTTGGACTTAGACGAAGCCTAAAAATCAAATTATGGGAGTGTCTACTTCTAAATGCTGCCTCTACTTTTAAGGCAAGTGTAAATTTATTCGCTTGCAAGTTGCGACGCTCACTTGTCGCTGGACTATACGTGGCTTACCTTGTGACAAAGAAATCAACATTCCAATTAACTTTTGTGTTGATTTGACCATCTGTATTGATAAGTGCATCATTTATTTTAGGTTTCTTTGCTTAATTATTTATGATAAATTGAGCACGTGTCATATGTCTACTTAATTTTGGGTAAAATATGTTAATTGTAGGTAAAATCCAATTTGGATGCACTTGGATGAAAGTGGTGTGAAATTGGTGAAATTGAAATGTAATTAGAGTTGATTCGAGGTACGTGAAGATCAAATGGGTTGCAATTGATCGATTGGAACTATTAATGGTACAGTAGGAGGAGAATCACAAGTTTTGGGAGTTAAATTCGATGTTTGAAAAGTTTGAGGATTAAATTACAAAATTTTAAAACTTGCATCTGATCAATTATTAATGATTTTGGGATTGTGAGGACTTCATTGTACAGATAAAAATATGAAGGACTAAAATTGTAAATAAAAAGATACAAGCTGTCTTAAGAGGAGAAGTCAAGGACCGAAATGCAAAGAGGAGAAAAATTGGGGCTTACGATTGCAAGTCGTAGTGACTGCAATTGCAGTCCCCTAAACTATTGAAGCAGTGCACGCAATGCCCAGATGGTGCAATCGCATTGTACGTTTTTTGACGGATGGAAATTCTTTCTTTCTATTAGTCTTCTATTTGTAAACCACTTAAGGCAAGAAATTTGATCTAAATCTTGGGTATACAAATATTAGTCTTCGTGTAACAATTAATGAAACATTATATTATATGAACACGTGATAAGATCATTCATTTAAATCATGACATCAAACCTCAAAACATGCAAAATGCGATGCCTCAACATCTGTGACAAGAAAGAGAAACAAAGTAGATATGTGATGCTTAGGTGTTGCATTTGAGCGGCTCGATATTTCATGTGTCATAATTTGAGCAGGTATTTGTATCATATGTGCATATAAGATTGTCCTATTGAAACTTTTTTCATTTTTAAGGGGATCGGGCATGGCCCCTAGATAAATAAGAAAAAATAATACTTTTCTGCACAAAAGTAGGAAGACAGAGAGTTTAAAAAGTTAAGAAGATAAATTAAAAGTTATATCTCACGCGATTCATTTAAGTTCGAGATTTTATGCATCCCGTGATATAATTGTAAGAGTTTTTGTCTTAATCATATTCATTGATTGAAGGAGCTGTCTAAACTAATTAGTCCTACTAAAAATTTCCAAACTCATCGAACTCCCCATTAACATACCAAAATGCGTCAACTATATAGTCACTAGCTCGGAGATAGAAAGGTTGCCTTTGTGCTTGAACAACTCAAAGATACGCATCCTTATAGACCATATCACTTTGAATTATTAGTTTTGTTCTTGTAGGCTTGTTCTTCCTAATTGATTGACTAAGATGTAGCTCTCTCGATTTTAAAACCATCTAAAATACTTCTCACCAGGTTCTCAGTTGTATTTCAAAAATTTGGTCCGACTTTGACCCTTGACTCTTAAATTGGTTGATGATTCCTTGTTTATTAGACTCTTTCGCAGCTGCCAAACAAACCTTTATCCCCGAAGTAGAGGAACAATACCTGAATTTTCAGCAATCTGCACATCCGTTCCTGAGATTTCTGGATTGTACAAGTTGGTCCCTAAAGATTCTGTGTATAGGAAATGGTCCCTGAATTTTCTGAGTTTTGATCAATGGCCCTGGATTCTCATATTGTTGTGATCCAATCCCTCCGTCTTTCGAAATCTGCATTTTGCCTCCTGAATTTTCTGAATTGTGCACGCAACCCATTCCTGGAGGACCGTTTAAAAGTAACATGAGTTAGGTAATTAGATAGTGCCATTAAATACATATGGCCCACAAGAGTACTGTTAGATTCCATTTCCCTTATTTTCAAAAAATATTTTTCTTTCTATTCTATTCAACTACACGTTCTTTAATAAAATAATATTACACGCAAACTCAAAATTTTTTCTTATTTTTTAACTACACATTCTCCATACTAAGAGAATAAAAAGTGCGGAACATACATTGATCCATTTGAATGAAGAACAGAAATTGCTTGCTTGTTTTTTATTGCAAATTCTTGATCTTCATCTTCAATACGCTTTCTCTTGTATTTTTATATTGATGGAATGACACATAGAATTAGAATCTTACATATGAATTGAGGAACATAACCCTATAAGATGTTTCCATATGTATCTCGGCCCATCATGAAATATAACTCGAAGAAATCTGGTCTCTACACATATTTAGGCTCATACCATATTAGATGCCCAAAAGTCATATAACTGTAATCTTTATTAGATCACTTTAAATGAGTTTAATTTTAAAATAACATTTAATGCACAATTAATTACATATGTAATCTCACATGACAAATTAAAACTCAACAAGTATATCCCAATGAGGCCACATCAAGATTCAAATGTTTGCCTGCCAAGTCCGATGTATACCACCTCTACTAATAGCTCGTAATATTGTGTCTCTTTCAACAGCCGGATGACTTATGCTCGTTACATACCTTAATCTACTATTGTACGAATAGCATTTGCTGCTATAGTTTGATCGATCTAATTAAGACCCACAAACTCTTATTGATCTACATGGGATTGTAAGTGTTAGTGAAATTACAATTTTAAATAAAATTTACATTTAATTTAAGAAACAAACTTATTGATCTACATGGGATTGTAAGTGTTAGTGAAATTACAATTTTAAATAAAATTTACATTTAATTTAAGAAACAAACTCGTGATCAATTAGGTTGAGGCGCCGGTATCTTTCTCTCGTTACATGATACAAGCCCTTCTTAGTGTTGGAAGTCCTCAATCTCCAATGCTACAAATTATATTTACTTGTCCTTTCTAGACTATAAGAGCATCTCCAATAGATTCTCTATTTTAAATAGCATATTCTATCAGTTGGAGAGTTTAAAATTTTGAAGCACTCCAACAATTTCTTTATATTTAACATTTAATTTTACTACTCCCAAAAAATATTTATTGTTTTTGTTTATCTTTTATTTTAACTAACTTTTCTTTATATTATTTTATTTTTTTCTACATTGAAAATTGAAACACTTTGAATGCATTTAATTGTAACTCTCTAAATTAAAATGTTAATTTAAAGAGTCTCTTGTGACATTGTTTTAAATGTTGATTTTTTAAAATATATAGCATTTCAAGTTTAACGAGTCTCTTGGAGATGTTCTAAGAGCCCAATTGAAATGTTGTATAGTTGGATCATTTTTGCACTAAACGTTTAGCCGATATATTCTAACTTATAGAAAGAAAATACGTAGTAGTACAAGTGAATGTAAAAAATGAATGTCTAGAAATAAGTGAAAATGGATATGTAGGAATTACAATAGTTTAATATGATATGGAATGCCATAAAGTCAACACGTTCACAATTATGCAACTTAACTCCACATCCTTTCATGTGCCAACAATTAAAATTTAATATTATTGATGGTAAATAGAATGTAAGGTTCAGAATGAATTTTTAATTTAGCATTGGATTCTTTAACACGAATAGAACCCCTCCCTACTACTGAAAATCGGGGTTCTAAAATGCGTACATATGATTCGCATATACCTGCATATGTTTGATGCTTCTTTGAAACGTCCCGCATATGAGGCATGCGAGGAATAATACGGTTAAAGGTCAAAATGCGTACGCATTTGTGTTAAAAATTGTGGCAAATGTCTAGCAAAGTCCAACCCATTTTTATAACTGAAAAAAAAAGCAACTTAAGCCTAACAAACATCAAATTATTCCAAATCATCCAATCTCATGAATTATATACAATAATTTATAGAGTTTTGACGTTTAAAAAGAATAAAAAATCAAAACAGATTTTTCGTAGAGTTACAAACTATCTATGTCGAACTTCATCCTCCTCCTTTGATATTTCTCTAGTTTTACTCGCAAGTGTGCTAGTAATGAATGAATTTAGATTGTTGATAGTTATGATGTTGATGAGGAGGTTAATAATGATATCTTATCATTTATAAAAGGTAATAAAAATTCTCTGGCTGAAATAAGGGAGCCGATGAATATGATTTTACATCGAATTGCGTGGAAGACTTGGAGGGAGAAAATTTGAATTGAAATCCGATAAAGAGTTAGACAATTTTTTGGATTTTTTAAGGAGACCTGCTTTATGCCCCGGCTCAATGACCGGCTTATTGAGCCGGGGCATAAGATTTTATCCTTTTTTAAGACAATGTTCTATCTAATCTAATTGTAGGAATTGATTTCTAAATACTTGTAGTATTTATAATTTTGAGCATTATATTTTTGTTACAAAATTGAAGAACATGTATAAAGTTCAAATAACTATAGTATTTAAGATTTTGAGCAATAATTATTATTTTTTCAAAAATTTGAAGTATATGTATAAAGTTTAAAGAATGCATTATTTTATTTATTTATTAGTTTATAATATTAAAAATTGAATTAAGCATATACTTCGCATAGGCATGCATATTCTTGTAATACTTGATGTTCGATCGAAACACATTACACATTTTAAAACCTTGTTGAAAACAATGTTTTATCTACTGTCTTACTTTTTCCCTCGCAAGAACATGGAATACGAATAAAATAAAATTTAAAAAAATTGCTGCTAAGTCATTCTAATTTGATCCAATTTTTAAATTCTTTATTGCAAATTTTCGCGGCAAATTGAAGCTTGAGAAGATCCATTTATGAAGACACATGAGCCAAACGAGCAAATTAATCCCCGGTTTGGCCCTCATTATCCCAAAAATTTATTCTTCTCTCTCTTATTTTCAATCACACAATTTCTATAAAATAATACTATATACAAACCAAAAATTTTTACTTCTTTTTCAACCACACATTCTCCAAAAAATATTATTCCAAAATTTATAATTTAAAATAATGGAGACCAAACGATGGCTAAAATTTGTAAAATTTTATATTCATTTGACTTCAACATCAACTTCAATTTATTCAAATGACAAAAGTGAATAAATGGAGAATACTTGTTAAAAGTATGCAAAACAACCCTGAGGAACTCTATCATGCACGACTCAAGAATGTCAATCGAATTGAACAAACTTTTTATGCTCATTGAGCTTGAGCAATATAAACTGATATTCCAGTTCTTTTTTAACCAAGAAAGTGCTAAAAATGAGGAATAAGAGCTACTCATCTTCATTGAGCATAAGTCAGAATTTTATGAACATCTAAATCTTAAGAAATTTAAAACCTAATTACTTTATTGTTAAGATCATCCATGTCAAATCACAAAGAGAATTGTTAATTGCGAAACATACTTTAATTCATTAGGAATGATTCTTTATTGCTGGATCTTGAATCTTAAAAATTTATTGCAATCTCTTCATGTTTGGTTTCTTAATCTTTAATCTTAAATATTTCTTCTCTTGATTCTTGAATTCTTGTTCATGACTTTGGCTTATTTGTTCATAATCTTAATTATCTCAATTCCTTCTTATTCGTGAATTTTCGATCTTCTTTATCAATATGTTTTTTTTTAATATTCTTGTGTTGATGAGATGACACAAAGAATGTGAATCACATATGAATTGGAGACCATAACCTTATTTATATTTTCATATGTATTCGGCACATCGTCAAATACAACTCTAATGCATCTGATCTCTGCAAATATAATTCGGCACACACTTTATTTAGATACACAAAGCCCATAACTTTTAATTTTTTATTAGATCACTTTAATTTTGAACTTAACTTTCAGATAGCCTTTTTACACAATTAATTATATATGTTGATACACATGAGAAATTAAAACCAAACAATCTCCCACTTGGGCCACGTACGTTACCTTATAAATGCATATAACCTTATGACGTCAAAATCTTTCTATCATAACCAAAAGTATCTTCGAACAATCTCATCTATCAATTATGTTAATATGGCGATCTTCATTACAAATATCGTAACTAAACCCATCAATGGTTACATATATCAACACAATCAAATGACATAGATCAAGTGTGGATGTGTAGTATGGAAAGTAGATGTAATATGATCCAAACATGCCTATTTTCAACTAGTCTTACCTTATTATTTAATGAGATCAAACCAAAACTTTAATTAAAGTGAAATTGAATTGAATACTTTATTTCTGGAGAATAATTTGAATATCTATAAGCATAAGATGTTTCTGAATCAGACAATGGACAAATACAAACTCCCACTAAACTGTCATATCATCAAAAATGCAATACACATATGAGTAGTATGCTCATGAAAGACCCTGTGCAACAGCCCTTTAGTAAGCAGATTCACAATCATGGAGTTTTTCTTAATATATTTTATAGAAACCCGACTACTCTGAATTCTTTCCTCAACAACTAGGTACTTAGTATCTATAAATTTTGATATCATCGAGGTCCCATTGGAATATAAAACTGCTATTGTCACAAAATAACTTAAGTGGTCTTTTAATTCTATCCAAAATATGCAGCCCAATGACAAAATTTCACAATCATATTCCATTATCAGAATAAGAATATCCAATGATCACCAATTGGTCTTATTTCTTGTATGAGCTCATGCAATCCTTAGTTTTCTATAGATACCAAAAAATCCGATTGGATGCTTTCCAAATATCCATCACAGAGTTACTTAAATATCTATCAAACATTCCAACAATGAATACTATACATTAAATTCACAACTGCTGAAGTATAAGGAATTTTCTACATTCTCTTTTCTTTAAGCTTATCTTGAGAACATTGATTGAGACTAAAGTTGTCTCCTTTAGCAATAGGAGTATCACCTGATTTACATTCTAGCATTCCAAATCTTTTAGGAACTTTGTTGCTATAATTCTTTTGTGATAATCTAAAAATATCCGAGAACAATCCGATGTATCTGTATCCCTGATATAAAAGAGAAGTCACCAAAATCTTTTGTTTCAAAATTACATGACAGAAATCTCTTGATTTCATGAAATAAGCATATATCATTGCAAACAAACAGTATGTCATTGACAACCAATTCCAAAAAATATGCTTACTCCTACTAAATTTATAATATATACAATCATCAGTTGCAATCATTTCAAAACCAAACGAGATAATTATTTAATGAAATTTATGATATCATTGACAGGAAGTATATTTAAGCTCATAGATTGATTTCTTTAATATGTAGACCATTTGATGTAGCTTAAGTTCAAAATGTGTCACACGTATCATAATAGCCCTAAAAGAGTCTTTTGTAGAACTTAGAGAGAAATTCTCTTTAAAGTCAATATCTTCCTTTTGAGTAAAGTCAATTGCAACAAAACGAACCTTATATCTCTCCGCATCACCTTGCTAACTCCTCTTGATTTTAAATATCCATTTACAACTAATGAGTTTCGTACTTTCAGGCAATGAGATAAGTTCCCAAAAGTCATTGTCTTTCATGGACTTTATCTATTTATTTTTGGCATCAATCCACTTTTGAGAATTATTCATTTGTATGGCTATAAGGTCATTCGTAATTGCCCTTCTCATTTCTTCATTGGATTTTTTCAATGACATTTGTTTTTGATGTTGTTGAGCTTGTTTTTTTGGAACAATCTCTCTTGATTGTTTATGGGAATTTTGTAATATTTTCTTGATCCGAAATTGCTTTTTGAACAAAATTTGGAGCAAGAATTTGTCCCTAGTCCTGATCATTGTCAATTGTAACAGAAGGGATATATACATATCATTCTTCAAAGACAAAAACCTTAACCTTATCTCTTCTCCCCCTCCCTTCGCGTAAACTCTACGCCTCAAGGAATCGAACATTGACCTAATAGTGGGATCTTTAAGATTTGTAACCTCTTAACAGTTGCTTTACTTGGAACTTTATTGAAAATTTAAGCTTACGTCTTTATTGCTTCTTCTTAGAGATATTCTGGTATGGTAAAATGGCTAATCATACTCCTTACCACGTCCTCAAGTGTCCTGTTTCATCCCTTAGCAACAACACTCATGCTAGGGGGCCCTGACATGATTTACTATGGGACGATTCCACATTCCACAAGAAATTTAACAAAAGGTACTAGACATTGTTCTCCCGATCTGTCATATCTATTGTAGCGCCCCAAGTTCCGTGAACCCGGAGTGCC
>CAIGRK010158490.1:0-18965 GCA_903798315.1 Fraxinus greggii
TTGTCTTCTTTTATTTTTTTGCTTGCAGTCACATACTTTATATTTTGCTATATAATTTCAACATATCAATCCGATGGTTGGTTTAATATCAAGTGGTATTGAGTAATACGTGATCCTAGAATTCCCAATAATTGGTATCAGATATTCTGAGCATAATTAACACAACAATCTCAATCGCCAGCTTGAAATAAAAGATTTTGGATAATTAGCTATTTTTTGGGATTTGAAGTCACTACTTCATCTTATGGGTATTGTGTGTCTTAAGCCAAATATGCTTTAGAGCTTTTTCTCGAGCTTGTTTAATTGGAAAAGATTACCTTTGTACCTCTTGAGATGAATACTAAACTTACACAAACTAATGGGACTTGTCTTTTCGATCCTATATTTTTTAGACTGCCTTTTGCTAGATTGGTATATCTTACCGTTGCACACCCCGACATTGCATATGCAGTACATATGGTTTTTCAATATATGGCAGCACATCAATCTAATCAATATGCTGTGGTTCTTAACATTCTCCGATACGTAAAGTCACTCTTTTCTAACGATTACAGATCTCATCTCATCGCTTATCTTTGTAACTTCATACCTCGACTCTAATTGGGCCAGTGATCTTACAAAGAGATGTTCTATTACTGGTTATTATTTTTTTCTTTTGGGCGATTCTCCCACTTCTTAACACAGTAAGAAACAAACAATAGTCTCTCGTTCTAGTATCGAAGTTGAGTATTGAGCTATTTTTTATAATACTGATGAGTTTATTTGTTTTCGTTGATTATTAGATGATATGTGTATTTTGCCTCGGTGCGCTACCACTCATTATATTGGTAATTGGAGTGTCGTTCAGATTGTTCATAATGATGTCTTCCAAGAACATAAGAAACATATGTGACATATCGTCATCTTTTGAGTCTACACATTCGTAATGGTACGGTGCAAGTTGCTTCCATTTTATCAATCGACCACCCTGCTCATCTCTTCACTAAAATTCTCACTTGAATGTTTTCGAGACCTTATTTCCTAACTCAATATTGCTCTACTACTTTATCTTGAGATTGAGGGGATATTGAGATCCAAGAGATATTTGTCATATTTCCTAGGGCTAATTGAAGCAAAAGCCCCAAACCTTTGAAATATTAGAAACATTTGATTTGTTGCGGTCGTCACCCCTAACATTTTCAACCATTGCATGTGAGGCCATTTTGGATGGTTTCCATCCATTTTTCCATTAATTGACCAACAAAATTAAGTTTGACCATATTTTAATCAATTAAAAGAGGGGGCAAAATGGTAACTATCTGTTTCCCACATTAAATAATTAAAAAATTAAAATCACACAACTATCTTCAACCATGGTGATAATGTCTGTGTCACCTCCACCGCAAACCGCTGATAACACCCTTTCCGGCTACACTTATGCTGGATGCAATCCCCTTTTCAGCTAACACCCATGCTGGCAATCACCAAACAGACTCATTTCAAGCCTATCCCATTCACTTTGATGCATCCAACATGATTCAAGCCACAAATTCAACTGGGAAAAATGCAATTCCGGTCCTAACAGCTATGAAAAACATACCAATTGAATTATCAATTCACGACCCACACATGAATTCAAATAATTCCACTAAATCCGAACCCAACATTTGAAGTTTGATAATACACAGACTTCTCACCAAATTTCCACTGAAAAAAATTTATGCTAGAAATTTAAGGCAGCGGGAGAGAGAGGGAAGACGATTGAACATGAGGACTTTAATGAGGAGAGTGAAATTTGGGCCAGTATTTGAAGTTGAAATCGTGCCCCCAGAGCTGGAAGGTTTGTACCACCAAATCGTGCCTCCAAATTTGGGCTAGTCTTTCGAATCTAAAAGTTCAACCCTATATTAGTCTGGTATGGGACAAGTAATGATGGTCTCGACAAGTGGAGCTTTGGGTTTAGAAGTCGATTTTTGTTGGCGCCGGTGATGAGAGAATTTTATGGTTGGGTGTGGGGTTCGTGGGGGTGGAGGGTGGGTAAAGAAGAGATATTTTCTTTTCTTTTCCTTTTTAAAATTTTTTGTATTCAATTATCCTTTTGCTTAATTATTTTAATAGATATTTACCATTTGCCTCCTTTTACTGGATTAAAATATGTTCAAACTTAATTTTGGTGGTCAACTGATGGAAAAATGGATGGAAATCATCCAAAAAGACCTCACATGCAATGATTGGAAAGGTTAGGGGTGACGTTGACAACAAATCAAAGATTTGGGAAAAGTTTGCTAATGTTTCGAAAATTTGGGGCTTTTGCTGCAATTATCCCTATTTCCTAACCATATTATTTACCATGTTTGTAGATAGATGGGATGTATTTTTATGGGTACTAGTTATTCAATGAAATATATACCCAAATTCATTCTTCTTTCATACTTTACCATTTTCGATCGAGTTTGTTTGAGAGGGACGACTCCAGTATCAGCAATTAAAACTGTGGCACTGAAAAACATGCTTTTAATAAATTCTTCATTAACATTTGTATGCTTTTGCAGAACTGCACTTGAAAAAGTGACTCTACTGTTATGTTTTGCAATAATTTCATGGCAGTACCATTCTTTAATGCCTGCCTGAGAAGGGGACACCCTTCATTTGTGACCACCTTAGCCAACAGATATCTTCAAATACTCCAAATAGAAAATCTACCACCAACAAAACTTGAGTGTAGACGGGTTAATATATAAAAGTACCAACGATAAGTATATGTAGAATTGATCTTCAGGATAAAAACTTCCTATTGTTGATGTGGGAACACGAGATCGATCAGGACTAATATGTAGTGTTGGGGGTGGGGAAAAATGTTTATGCCCGCTTGCAAACTAGGTTGATAGATAGTGTAAAATTTTATTCAATATTAAGACGTGAAATTTAATGCAAATTATATTAGGAAGTGGATCTGGTTGCTATAGAGTTTCTAGTAATCGACTCCAGATTCATGGAGAACAATGCTTAGTACATAACTTGTCCTTTTTCTTTTCTTTTTTAAACTTATTTTTTTTTATCTCATACTTAAATGATAACTTCCATGGAATCTAAAATTGCAGAAGAACGAACATAAATGGCATCTTAAATGTCAAGAAAATGAGGGGAAAAAACATAAAAAGAAACTCCGTATTTACATGATTGTTACAACTTGTAATGTGGGCTCTAAAGTTCTTGCAAAAGAAAACAAATTGTGGTCGACACAAGTCAATGAAAGAACTAGATAATTTTCCATGTAACAACTTATTAACAAATAAATCCTAGCCTTATCATTACGCCTACAAGGCTTCTTCATGCTCATGAAGTATGAAGCACAAAATAAGCAGATCGGATCAACATTCTGATGGAGAAGAGGCGCAATCAAACCTTTTATCGACCATGATCACGCTTGGAATCCACCCCAAGTACTGAGGGTCCCTTGCACTTATGTCTACCCTCATTTTCTAGTGATGCTCCTCATTACATGGATTTGACCATAATAGAGAAATATTAACATTGAGTAAAACAAGTTTCTATCACTCCCTTTGATGTTCTCAACTTGTGCGCCAGAATAGCAAGTGATTTCTAAGATGGTGGCATTGTTTTTTATTTATTTATTTAAACCACTCAATGTGGTACGTTTTATTAATAATGAATAAACACAGTATAAAATTTTATACGAGAAAAACTTATACGGTCCAAAGAAGGTGACATTAATTTGCTTTATCGGCGTGACATTGTTTCAAGGACTGAGCTTTCTCTAATTATGCCCGCGCTTGATGCCTAATTCGCTTAGCATTAGCAATCCTTTCTGCCAATTCAAACTGTATTTTGGCCTGTTGCCTTGCCGCTGCATCATAAACACTTTCTGCCATGGCCATTCTTGATTGTTCTTCTTTACTATCCATTTCATTTTTCTCACTGATTTATGACGAACCTTCTCATCTAATCACTCATCTTTGTAACTTCATACTGTGACTCTAATTGGGCCGATGATCCTACAAAGAGATGCTCTATTACTGGTTATTTTTTTCTTTTAGGCGATTCTCTTACTTCTTAACCCGGTGAGAAACAAACTGTAGTCTCTCGTTCTAGTATTGAAGCTGAGTATCAAGGTATTTTGCTAATACTGATTAGCTTATTTGACTTCGATGGTTTATTTCGCATCAGGGTGCTACCGCTCTTTATTTTGATAATTGGAGTGCCATTCAATTGCTCATAATGATGTCTTTCAATAACGTAAGAAATATATGAGACAGATCGTCATTTTCTGAGTCAATAACACATTCGTAATGGTACGGTGCAACTTGCAACTTGCTTCGTTACTCGGATGTTTTCGAGATCTTATTTCCCAACTCAAGATTGTCTCTATTACTTTGTCTCGAGTTTCAAGGGATATTAAGATTTAAAAGATATTTAGTCATATTTCCTAACCATATTATTTACCATATTTGTTACGCTTCGCCACCGAGACTCAAGCCAAAACGTCATGTAGCAATCCAAGTGGAAATAAAAGTCAACAAAGAGTCAACGGATCAAATGTAAAAAGATCAAATGAACGGCTGAAGCTATTGTGTCGATGCTCCTGTCATGTCAAGGTTCTCCGCATCAAAGACCGCAAATACGAAGCCATCTCAAGCCAAAACCTTTAGTTCATTCGAGGACCCTGAAGTTGAATCTGTTTCTTGCAAGATTTGCATACAATATGTAGGAATGATTCATAAGATGTATGTAATAAAGAATGTTAGGTGTGTCAGCCTATTGTATAAATGTGCTAATCCGTTGTTAATGTATTTAATGTATAATAGATTTAGTAATGTAAGGCTTCGGTCAAGAGGATAAGACCACGTGATTCCGATCCAACGGTCACCACGTTGGCCAGAAATATAAAAATGGTCTTTGTACATAAAAAGGCACGGTTCTTTGAACATAAAGAGAGATAATATACAAGAGCATTCTCAATATACATTCTTGCTTGATCTACTATTGTTAGTTCGGATATTAGGTTATTCATATTTTGGTTGGTGATTGTTTGTTAGCGCAGTCACTTCAGTCATTACAACCAGTGCTCGAATATTTTTTGTTTCGCTCCCGCATTCACTTTTTACCCTACTCCCACCAATTCACTTGTCGAAACGAGCCGAAATTTGATAAGATTGGCGCGAGAGTGGATCCGACATCTGTTGTCCACGTTGGGATTACGTTTTTCGGGTCGACAATACTTATTGATAGCTAGTATGCATTTTTATGGGTACTAGTTATTCAATGGAATATATACGCATTCATTCTTCATATTTCATCATTTTGAATCGAGTTGTCTGAGAGGGACGACTCCACCATCAGCAATTAAAACTGTGGCGCTGAAAAACATGCTATTAATAAATTCTTCATTAACATTTATATGCTTTTGCAGAACTGCACTGGAAAAATTAGTTATGTTTTGCAATAATTTCATGGCGGTACCATTTTTTAATGCCTGCCTGTGAAAGGGCCACCTTCATTTTTTACCACCTTAGCCAACAGATATTATTAAAATTTGATGTTCCATCTTAAAAAATCAATTTTATTAAGAGTATCCTAAATTCTTATAAATTAGTCTATATTTTCATCTTTATTCGATGTAAGATTTTTATCCCTTAACATGCCCCCACAAGATGGTGACTCATTTGAGGAAAATAATTTTGAAATCTGTGTACTCAATTTTTTTGAGTCTTAATCCGATCGAATTGCTCGTTGGAGCTTAACAGGCTCTTATACCATATTAAAATTTAACGTTTCATCCTAAAATGTCAACTTTATTAAGAGAAATAGCTCAAACTCTTATAAATTGATCTATGTTTTCATCTTTATTCGATTTGAGATTTTTATCCCTTAACAGATATCTTCAAATACTCCAAATAGAAAATCTAACACCAACAAAAATTGAGTGTAGACCGGATATACGTAGAATTGATCTCCTGCCCCTACTTATGTTTTATTAATAATGAATAAACATAGTATAAACTTTTGCAAGAGAACTTAATCCGTCCAGAAAAGGTGGCGTTAATTTGCATTATTGGCGTGATGTTTCAAGGCTAGAGCTTTCTCTAATTCCGCTGGCGCTTGATGCCTAATTCACTTAGCATCAGCAATCCTTTTCTGCCAATTCGAACTGCCTCTTGGCCTGTTGCCTTGCCTCTGCAGCATAAACATTTTCTTCCATGGCCATTCTTTATTGTTCTTCTTTACTATCCATTTCATTTTTCTCAGTGATTTATGACGAACCAATAGAGAGTTGCAGCTGAGTTAAATGATCCTGATCACCCACTTTCGTCAAATTAGAGAAGCTGGAGGTCTAGATGTTTGGCCATTACGATTTTTTTCACAAAAAAATTTAGTGACGCAACACGAAATAAGGAATTCAAGTGAAAACCTTCAAAACACAATTTTTTGGAATCCCTCACCAAATTTTATCAATATTAGATGATAAAAAACGACTAATTAGTTTAAGCACACTACAATTGCAAAGAATTCAAAATAAAACAAAAGTAGTAAGTTCTACTTTTCTCGTCGTTCTCTTTTCAGATTGGTATTATGGGTCCAAACTGGAACTCAAACGCCACACCTTCGCTAATAAATCTTTCCCTTTTCGATCCAATTCTTCAATTGATTCAACCTTCTGTTCTACATCATTTATTAAAAGATAAAATCAAAAACCAAAAAAAGAAAATGTTCGTCGGATAATCCATTCTACTTGATACAATTTGACTCGACTCGATTTGTTTTGCACATCTAATCTAAGTAGGATAAGCCGGAAAGGGTACGGTAATGACTGTTTTTGACCTAATCCTTAATGCTTTCTAGTTTGATGCCTTGAAGCAACAATTGGGCCCAAGAAAAACGATATATCCCAACAAAGATACGAAACAGTCATGATGATTTATTGCTGTCACTAAATTTTCATGCATAAATACAAGTATTCGTACACTTATGCTCATTTTTTTGTCACTTTCATACTGAGGCATTCTACCTTACAATAATAATTGTGGATCGAGTTGAACATTTCAAATTACAGGAATAATCCATTCACCATTTCCAGGACATTTGAGTCGCGATACATAGAAGTGTGAAACAAATCATGTTCTGTCTATAAGTATCTAGGCTCGGGCTCGAATGGGGCTACCATTTTGGCCTGACACATAAATTATATAAAAATTATCGACATTTTTGTTTAGGTTGAACTCTGCATCTATAATATCTTCGAAACTCCGTTAACACCCTTTGGAGACTAGTGCTGGGAAAACACCCTTCAAGTGTTGAACTGGCAGCACCGATTCGCAGGTGTTTTTTTTTTTGGCCAACTTGCAACTGCCAACGAAAGTGTATCAAGTGTCCCTTTGTATGAATTCTATGAAAATTTTCATGTACGTGTAACATTACTCTATTAGCAATTTCAGAAAAGAAAAACATTTAGCCCGTGTGATGGTTAATAAAATGCAGATTATTAGCAATTCTGTAACTTCGAAAATTCAAAATCTCAATAAAATACAAAGCAAACTGGCCCCACTTGATTTCATCACTGACATTGCACAATGTCTATTTCCCCTCTTAATCGTGATTCCCTTTTTACCCTTGATTTTACACGTGAAAAGACTCAATTGCATGCATTTGACTTCCCACAGCAAGGCCATTTCCGGTATTTACTTATGGCAAAGACATGCTAGATTTTGTTGAACAAGTGGCGTGTGTGAAATGCTTAACCAATGTTATTGTCTCATGGGACTTACACAATCCAAAATAAGTAGGGGGTGACGAAAGGGTTGAGTAGCTCATTCATTCGACTCAAGCTCGACCCATGAATAGCTAGGAACTAGAGCCGAGCTGGGGTTCGTTCGACATGCCGAGCGTCGAGCTCGCGAATGGCTCTTGAGCCTGAAGTTTTGAGCTCGTGGGGCTCATAAAAAAGTTAACAAAAAAGTCAAAAAAAAATATATATATATATATTGTGAGCTCATGAGCCGAGCTCGGCTCATGTTTGAACGATCTGACAAGCCGAGCTCGTGGATAGATGGGCCGCCAGCTCAGCTCATTACTTCCGCTTTAAATAAGTGATTGTTTCAAATTAGTTTCATCGTACAAAGCATAAAGATTTTTTTTTTAAAATAATTCTACTTGTACATAAACAGTTATATAATGACTTATATAAGGAAGATGTGTCAAAAAAAGACAGGATTTGTTTTTATTCAGTTAAAGAAATTCTGACTCAATCATATATCACTATATCGTGTGTAGATAAATCATTATATAAACATATTATATACATCTAGTACAATCGAAGGTTTTTTAGGGCCGTGTATGGCTCGATTGCTAATTTTTGCAATATAACTTAACTATTTTTTTTTTTCGAAGATTTGAGATCTTTTACTTATTAATGTTTACAATCGAATGATCCACCTGTACACTAAAGCTAGTTACGGTTTGAAGAATAACTTAGATTGTCATGAAAGATATAGAAAAGTATGTTTGAAATCACTTAAAAAAGCCTTGTATATAACATTATTTGTTGTTCATGTGATAATAGACCATACACTTTGAAATCTATATGCAAACTAAAGGAGAAATACATACACTAGCACCCTTCTTTTTTTCAAAAACTGGCGAGGCTCAACAATAGCAATCTATACCATTTAAATTAATTGCATGTTATGAGACTATTTGTTGTTGATATTGATTTTATTTAGTTCTAGTTTTAGTTTGAATCATTTTCCATTTTTGTATTTTTCAAATGTTCTGTTTATTGCATGGATCATTCGAAGAGCTTAGATCCTGCTCCATACAATCCACAGACTAAATGCACCTTTGAACAGAAACTCAGACTACCAAAAGAAAAAACAAAATAAATATAAAATATATTTAAGGGTTGTAAAAGTAAGATGGCCTGAGATTAAGTTTCGAATAGTTTTAAATGTCCCTTTTATTGCCGGAAATGTACTGTAAGCGAAGTGTGGAAATAGAATCAAGAGTGTTTCAACAGGCTCATCTCTCCCCTATTTCCATACATACACGCATGAGATTTGTCCATTTTATGAGATAAAACTACATCCAACAAATGGTATCAAAGCATCTGGGAACAGATTTTTCAGTTGCGGCATAGATTTGTGTAAAAGGGATTACAAAAGCATAGATGGCTAATATGTCATTGTGGTTTCATATCAAAATCTCTCTTGACATGCATTCCAATGCACCTAATCCAAATCCCAAACAACCTGACTCAACATTCATCGACTCCAGCCTTGAGCCAACGATTGGACCCAACTCCCAACATGGCCTCACGAATGGGCCCCAATCTCCAATAAGACCTAACATGTAACGGTCCTAGGTTCGGCCCCTTGCACCCTCACCTTCTTCAGTGATACACATAAGTCGGGACCACCACATTTGAGTCGCAAGCCTTGTAAACAACCTAACCCATGCCCCAGGGGTCAGGCCCAATGCCTTGAGGTTCGTACCCGTCATATCGAACTCAAACTCGAGCTCAAGCCGGTACCTGTTCAGTTTTAAGCCAACCCACCAGCATGTGGCAACGTGTGCACGAGGGTCTGTTCCATTTTAAGCCCAACCACGAGATTCAGGCTGCAGGAGAAAAGCAAGAAGCAACTAGCTCAGTCAGAGCTAAGCATACAAATAAGCCAAGAGAAGTAGGATTTCGGATTAACCAAGTAATCACTGAAGTCTAGAAACCATTTAACAAAACACAATCCACTATTTAGGAGATAAACCTAGAAGTCTATAACAACTCAAATAATCTGTTGTCAGAATCACTTTGCAAGCATCATCCTCACAAACTCCTCATAATTCACTTGGCCATCACCATCCACATCTGCTTCTCGTATCATCTCGTCCACTTCTTCATCTGTCAAGTTCTCCCCAAGATTTGTCATCACATGATGAAGCTGCAAATTTTTAACACTAGGAAAATGAGAATGAAGAATGTGAATCGAATCCTAAATGCTGTAATCTAACAGCGCAAGTGAGAAATTGGTATGGTGAGTTTTAAAGGGGAAGAAAGGGAGACACCTCTGCAGCAGAAATAAAGCCATTTTGATCCTTGTCAAAGACCTTGAAAGCTTCTTTCAGTTCTTCCTCCGAGTCAGTATCCTTCCACAAATAAACTAAGTTTATGTTTCTTGACATATTTGTTCTGGTTTATCAAAATGAAACTGGAATTAAGCTTATTAACTATTTTGATACTCTAAATGGAACAACCAGTAGTGCTAACATGTTATTGGGACTTGTATGGTCTCAAAAGGATAAACTAAGCTTTCTTTATTAGTAACAATATCTTCAACAAATGATATATGCACATAAGTTTTTCCTGTGAGCATGCTCCAAACTGGAACTTTAATAACCATTAATAGATTTGCAAGAAACTAGAAGCAAAATACTACATTTATACTATATATCTTCAACAGTTTCCCATGGCCAGTTGTCATGGCGATAGCGCATTCAATTCATGCAAGTACATTTGATTTAATAAGGGACAGAAAAAATTGAAGAAAGTTCCCCCGGTGATATATATAGAAGTGTTTAATCCTTAACTGGAAAATGCTAAGTTGAAACAGCTACCTTATTCTATGCATATGCATTTTAAGCAGCTGTTAATTTGATAAATAAACTGAAATTCCTAGCATAACATCAGTTAGGATATCAAATATACAGAGAGAGACCATCAGCAGCAGTAAGAACCAAAACTATAGGTAACTTTTGGTATAAAATGATGTCATTTAAAGACATTAAGAAACTAGGCTATGGTATTTGTGGTGAATATAGTATACCAAGATGTAATTTGTCCACATCCGACAAATATTACCATGCTAAATTCTCATTT
This sequence comes from Fraxinus greggii, assembly GCA_903798315.1. NCBI lineage: Eukaryota > Viridiplantae > Streptophyta > Magnoliopsida > Lamiales > Oleaceae > Fraxinus > Fraxinus greggii. The sequence continues at coordinate 10,865 of CAIGRK010158490.1, forward strand.
CACTTTTCTGATTCAAAACTAAGGATTTCCAGATAGATGATGATTACCACTAAGAAGCCATAATACTAAGAAACAAATACAAGCCACCCCCATCCCCACAGTTGAAAGAAGAAAAAAGAAGTCTTAGACAGATACAACAGATTCTAACCAACCAAAGGTGGAATGAATTTACCTTCATTTTCCGAGCCATCAAATTCAAGAACTCAGGAAAATCAATTGTACCATTTTGATCAGCATCAACTTCATTGATCATATCTTGCAGTTCAGCTTCAGTGGGATTCTGCCCCAGTGATCTCATAACTGTTCCCAACTCTTTACTGGTTATACAACCTATAAATTAATTTTGACAGTGAACATTATCAAGACATTTTTACAAAGAATGCAACATAATAATTTTAGCTTACAATGCAATTATACAAGCTAATTACATGTATAAGTGAAGGAATACAAATATGACACTGTCCCAAAACTGCCGATAAGTAATCCATATAACCAAAAAGTTTATTGACTATGTGGAATATTTCAGTACGTGCCTGTAAAGATCAATTAACTTATTTAGAGTTTGATCAAGCTGCTCAGTGCAAGCATCTGGTTCTCTTTAAATGGATTTACCATGACTTTTCCAAGTTTAACCGTGCTTCATGAATCCACGTGAACACCATCTTGACATTGCATGCATTCACCACATATTCTATGTATTTCAATTAGCAGGAATGTGTGGTAAATGCATGCAATGAGTAAAAAAAAAAAAGAAGAATGTGTGGTTGAAAAAGAAGGAAAAGTTAGTGATGTGATGGAAAATATTATTTTATTGAAGAATGTGTGGTTGAAAATGAGTAAAAAAAAAAATGATAATGAAAAAAATAATGTGTACCAATCAGGNTCTTGACATTGCATGCATTCACCACACATTCTATGTATTTCAATTGGCAGGAATGTGTGGTAAATGCATGCAATGAGTAAAAAAAAAAAAGAAGAATGTGTGGTTGAAAAAGAAGGAAAAGTTAGTGATGTGATGGAAAATGTTATTTTATTGAAGAATGTGTGGTTGAAAATGAGTAAAAAAAAAAGAATGAAAAAAATAATGTGTACCAAACAGGGGCTAAAACCTAAAAGAAGAGACTGATACCCTCATTCAGGAAAATCCTACCATGGAGTGGGACTCTTGGAACTCAAACCATTCAAATAATAAGCAGTTTTCACTCACTCGTGATTGTAATTGGCGGCCCATATCTCCACACACAATGCAAGAGGAAGGGGGGAGGTTTAGTTGGTTGGGGAAAATGGAACCTTAGTGAAATTTCATTTTTGACATAACAATAATAAGAATTAACCAAATATAAATGCAATTATGCAAAAGGAGCCTTTGATAGGCCAGCACACAATCCAATCCAACCTGACCTGCTGCACAACTAGAACCTGGAAAACAGAATATCTCTCGGAACACCCAAGCAATCACCCCCAACCAGATTAAGAACTGATAGTCAATTGAACAGGCTACTCACCGAAAACCTCAAGTGATGGGTTAGAGAGTAGAAATGCACAAGTAAAAAATAGTCCAAGAAGAATTAAAACAACAATTCAACAAGCACTTGTACGAGGAAATAAATTTCCTTCTCATTTCATTTAGTTGCCTTCGTCAAATACAATAACCAAAAAGCAACCTAAAATCCATGTGATCCTAGATTTCAGTAACAAAAATAAAACCCATCATTTCCGATACTTTAGAAAATCGAAATTATTTGCAAATAGTTTTGAAATAAAAATCGCACCAGTGTGATACTTTTCTTCTTACAAATCAGAAAAAACATAAATCTAGTCCCAAAACCGAGAAATAATAAGAAACGTTCCAGAACAAGTCCAGAACTGGTAAAATGATTAATTAAAATTCAAAAAAGTTCAAAAATATATATACCATCGCCATCCTTGTCAAAAAGGCTGAAGGCTTCCTTGAACTCAGCGATCTGCTCCTCCGTCAACTGTTCTGCCATTATTTTTTTTAAACGCAGAGAACTTCCGAAAAACTTTGTTGAGGAGTTTAACGGAGGGTTTTGATTTTCAACAATGCTCCTTGTACACTAATTTTTTACACCTTTGTTCACGGCAATTCAAAATTGCTGATGTGGTCACTTAAAAAGTTTTTAATTTTTACAGCCTGTTTATCCACTTTTTTACAAAAAATTATTTTTTCAAAACTCATTTTCAACCACATATTTAAATAAAATAATATTACACGTAAATTCAAAATTTTTTAGTTATTTTTTAATTACATATTTTTCATCAAATCACTATTTAAAATGCATTCTCCACTCAATAATCTACATCAAACAGGGCTTTAATGTTTAAAAAGATCCGACCCTTTTTTCCACTTAACCCGGCCCATTCTATCTTCCATTACTTTTTCACGAATCATGAAGCCCAAAATCAATTCATTTGAAAAACCCTCCACCTACAAACATGAACCCCGCGAAATAAAATTTGGCATGCTGCATTGGCAGACTCATGTAAAATGTACAACCACTTCCTTTCCACCTTAAGAACTTTCAACCAACACACATCCACATCCCTCCAATGTTAACTTGAACTTGAAAATCTCCAATTTACCTCAATATAGAGCACAACTGCGACCACTTATCTCAATAATAAATAAGACATGTCTTTTGCTCCCTTTGTTAGAGTAAATCATCACGGACAATCAACATTTCTTGGATGTAGTTTGCTATCAAATGAAGATACATATATATTTTATGGCTGTTAAGGACATAGATGCAGTGCATGAATCATCAAGCTCCCAATGGAATTATTATCGATCAAGACAGGGCCATACACAATGCAATTCAAATAATATTTCCAAATATAAGGCATAGATGGCGTTCATGGCACAAGTCGCTTGAATATTTTGGGTACCACGTTGTCAAGGGCTCAATTTTTACGTCTATACACGGATTAGTGTATAATACATAGATTGTTGAAGGATTTGAAGAAGATTGGAGGGTTATGCTCGATACATATAACATAATGAATGGTTGTCGAGGTTGTTTGAGAACAGAGGTCTTTGGGTGCCATGTTATTCGAAACGACTTTTTGGATAGGGACGTCAGCAACTCAATGCAGTGAGAATATGAATGCGTTCTTCGAAGGGTATGTGCATTATCTTTGAAGCAGTTCGTTGAACAATATTAATGAGCATTATGAAATAAACTTGAAAATGAATTCCAAGCAGATTTCAAGTTTTACTTACAGATGGTGCTCTATGCAACAAAATATGAAATATAAAAGTAATTTTAGGCAGTTTATTCTATTTCGAAGTTTCAAGATTTTCAAGATGATATAATTGGGAAGGTGTACTATGATGTGATATATGCATCAGACGAATGTTCAGAAAAGACGTATGAGGTAGAGAAGGATGTCATTTACGAAGAAAATATCAGGAAGAAAAAGTTTCTGATCACATTCCATGCAAAAAAACTACGATATTATTTGCAATTGTCACCTATTCGAGTTTCATGAAATTTTTTGCAGAGATTCCATATTAGTGTTGATACATAATGATGTCACATCACTGTTGGAAATGTATATATCGAGGAGATAGAGAAGATATGTTAGGAGAGCCCACACGAGGGTCATTGTAGATTGTCTAGTTAGCACTCCTAGCTAGTTAAGGTACGATAGAATGTATGAAGTGTTTGCTATGTTGGGAGACATTGACGTAGATGACAAAGAGCGAATAATAGATTGGATGCAATTGCAATCTAAAAACATAATGTCTACGAAGCCTGAGTTGTGGAAGTAATAGCCTTTCCCAGTTTAGTTTGCATTTAGGTTCCCAATCTAGAGCATCAAATGATACAGGCAGCAGTAGCATACAAGATCCTAAATGCTCAAAAAGGAAAGGCAGGCCAAAGAAACTGCGTAATAAAAGTCCATTAAAATCAAGATCAAAGAAAACAAAGGTAATTTTTATTTCAAAATTTTTTTGTCTATTCGTCCAAACGAATATCAAATATCAATTATTCCCATGTCATGCAGGCAACATCGACGTCAAGCAAAGGACAGAGACCAATAGTGGGGAAAAGCAATCTTGGACACGATGCACCTGTCACCCCACAACAAGCACAGTATTCGATGCCCTCATCATTCTCATATTCACAAGTTATATTTGTAACTATTTATTCCTGTTCAATGTATTGGAGGCATTTTTATATTCAACTTTCAATTTATGTAGGGTGAAGAGGAAAGTCACACTCTAACACAACAATTGCCATCTTCAAATTTCATTCCCGCGTCAACTTCAAATGTTTTAGTCAATTATCAAGGTAAGTATATGGTTTCAAATGTATATTTAGCACATTACCATGTTAACATCTTTCATTTTTAATAATTGGGACAACAAGTAGAACCTAGGCTAAAACACATCCATATTGCTGCAAATCTTCAAAAATAGCAGTTTCTTTAAAAAATAAAAAAAAAACCTCAATTTCATGTTTTAGTGTTTACGTTACGTAATGCATTGCCATATTACTATCCCAATTTTCCATACAATGATTGAGCACCGTTGGGAGTCGTTGAGGAGACATCGAGACCGTCCGCAATTCCCTCTTGGATTTCATGGTGTAAGTTGTGTCTCTTTGTTTCATACAAACGGTTAGTTTCATTTTATCCAATTTACTTGCTAAAACATTATGAATGCAGTCATTCCTGACATCGCCTCCTCCAAATGCCATAGCAGGTTGGATGTCAAGTGCCACCCATTCCATTCCTAGGCTACTGTTGCTAGAGGTCCTCCTAGTCTTTTGAGATTCTAAGTTCTGGAATGGCTTTTCAAGCTACTGCATGTGGTATTATAATGGCCTTTCAAAATATTGGTTCCTCGAGGAGACCAATATTTAATCCTTGTAATGCATCTCAATAGGCGGGTATCAAAGTGTATTTGAAGGATATAGTAGCAATTCATAGCGCAATGGCTAGCTATACGGTGTTCATTTGTGGTCCTTGGTAGAATATATAAGATTTTTCTATCATATTTCAATAGTACGCATTTTTTATAGTTGATTTGGAATAAGTCTTTTCATAATTTAAGCTATAGAATTCCGGTTCTTGAAATGGAAATGCGTAATGGAAATTCTGAAACATCATTTATCGGTTTGTAGCCTTCCTTTAATGTCATTCTTGATTCCACGAAATGGGGCACATGTCTCTTCCNATTCATAGCGCAATGGCTAGCTATACGGTGTTCATTTGTGGTCCTTGGTAGAATATATAAGATTTTTCTATCATATTTCAATAGTACGCATTTTTTATAGTTGATTTGGAATAAGTCTATTCATAATTTAAGCTATAGAATTCCGGTTCTTGAAATGGAAATGCGTAATGGAAATTCTGAAACATCATTTATCGGTTTGTAGCCTTCCTTTAATGTCATTCTTGATTCCACGAAATGGGGCACATGTCTCTTCCGTTCTGATAATTAATTCGATACGCTAAATTTCTTCAATCAATACCAGACATAGCAGGAACTGCATAAATTGGAATTACATTGCCACAACAAGTCTTCAACACTCGTTAAACATCACTACAATTTTGTTAAAAAATCAAATTCCATATGAAAATGCTAGAGTACATACATAAACACTTTCAAGATTACAAACAATTAGAAAAAGTTTAGATTTACAATTCCATTTGTGATGCCACTTGATTCATCATCATCATGCAACGGATAATTTTCGTCGGGGGAATTTTTACAACACTTAAAAGTACCTAGAGTTGCGGGTACAACAATGGATCGATGGCCCTTTAAGTTCATTGTTCTTTTTGACCTCCATCCATTTGACAAAGCCCTCACGACAATTTGGGCATCTTCTCTTTTCGGGCATTCCAGCAGCATATGTTCTCTCTGTCTACAGTAATGACATGTTCCTCTACTCTTGCGTGCCATCAAACTAATCTAATTCAACCATATATTAAACAACCACATCAACATGTAACCATATCATTATCACAAACTTCCATAGAATGCTACTTTAGTTCAAATAATTAATTAGTGCAACTAGAAAGCCAGGAATGGACTATAAGTTAGGCAAATATGTTAAAAAAATAAAATTACATATGAAAATTTTTTTACACCAATAAAAATGAAGTGAGCTAGCCCAGTCCCCCTTACATTTGTCTCTGCACGAAGCTATATTGTATGGTCAATGGGAATTTTAAATATGCAAATACATATTCCATGATAGGAATTTTGATGGAGAATGTGTGGTTAAAAGATAAAAGAAAAGATTTGAGTTTGCATATTTAATTGAAGTATGTGTTGTTGAAAATAAGAGAAAGAAAACATATTTTAAAATAATAGGAACCAAACAAGGGCCAAGTCTTCTTAAATCAAAGTCTAAAGTTTTGAATATTGAAACACGATCAAGCCCTTGTTTGAGTCTCATTTTTATATAATCATACTACATGTACATTATCTTTTACATTGTGCCATTTGACAACATATTATTGAACAATTTTAAAAAACACTTTTCCCTTCCATAATTTTTTTTTGGAAACAAAGAGGATGTTATCCTCAATGTAAGGGAAAACTGTACAAGTAGCAGTATTGTATTGGATAATGGGACTCAACCAGGTACCAAATCATAAGCAAATCATTGAAGTCCTCAAATAACAATGCGGCTTCTAGCCTTCAATAGTCAGATCGTTCATGAAAAGTAAATGTTGAGAAAAACTCTTAATCTTAATTTGACATAATGTTACTTACAAAATAATTAGACAATGCAGTTTCTGGCCTTCAATAGTCTAATCGTTCATGAAAAGTAAATGTTGAGAAAAGATCTTAATCTGAAATTGGCATTGTGGTACCTACAAAATAATTGGTTTTTACGTGATGAATAAAGAATCCGGTGTGAAAAGAATCACTTGAGCGTTTGACAAATTTTTATTTCAAAATTATTGTATGTTTTAAAATCAGGATTGTAGTGTTTGGCAAAAAAAAAAAAAAAAATCTCAACAAGTGGTATCAGAGCCTCTTCATGTTGAATCATTGAGAATCGAAATTTTAATTTCATTCTTGTGATAATTATGTTATTTTCAAATTTAGCAATCCGGATTTATTTTGTTAAATTTGAAAATTATTCAGTTAAAAACTTCGGATTTTTTGGAATTTCAGATTTGTTTTTTTTTGAAAAAAAAAAAAAAAAGTGATACATTATTGTACTTCAATACAATAACTAAAATGTTCGGTGAGTATAATGATATTGTTTCATAAATAATATGGTAATATTGTAAAGAGTAATTAACACATAACGTCTTTGTCTTTCAATATTATTGAATAAAACGTCCATATTTTTTATTTTTTATTTTTTTTTGCATTTTTACCCTTATTTTCACATTCCATTGCGCAAAAGTTTATTTTCATTCATTTTTTCAATTCAAAGCTATAAAATGATAAATATATCCTTGTATTAAAAAAAAAAAAACTAACTGCAACCATAATTCAAGATTAAAAAAAAAGTCCAATCAAATTCCAAATAAATTATTAAAAAGGTAATTGACATATATTGTTCTTACATTTCACTATTATTATAAAAAACGTCACTATCTTTTATTTTTTCATATTTTTATCTTTAATTACACATTTAATTGTGCAAATCATCATTCTATTCATTATTATCCAAATTTTCAATGGGAGCTGTGAAATGACAAATATACTCTCCTATTTAAATAAAAAAATAAAAAACTAATTACAACAGTAGTCCCAGTTTTTAAAAAAATGAAAACGAGTCCCAAATAAATCATTAAAAAAATTAGAAATTAAAAAAAATATTTTTTTATTTTTAAATTTAAATATGAGGGTATATTCATCATTTCACATTTTCTTATTGAGAAATTGGATGAAAATGGATAGAATTGATGGTTTGCGCAATGAAAAATGTAATTAAGGATTAAAATACAAAGAAATAAAAAGTGGGGATTTTTTTTACAATAATAGTGAAATGTAGAGATAGTGTGCGTTAATTGCCTTTTTAATAATTTATTTGAGATTCAGTTGAGCTTTTCAAAAAAGTTAGGACTATGTTTGCAATTAGTTTTTTTTCCTTTTCTTTTA
>CAIGRK010158505.1:0-10860 GCA_903798315.1 Fraxinus greggii
ATAGCAGATCTGAGTGTTAAGTTTGTACATTTTGCAGAGACTGTTGATTTTTTTTTCTTTTGCACATATTTATTGCTTTTGTTGAACAAGATTGTAATGGTGGGAATTTTACATTCTTATTCTTATGAATGCTAATGATGCAAGTATAGGGTTCTTAGTTACACTGAAATAATATGAATTCGGTGAAGCTTTAACAGCTTCTCGACTACCCAAATTCCATTTTTGCTTTGCCATTCCCATGAAAGAAGTTTCCTTCTTCTGATGTTTTTATTTGTTATTTTCTACTAATTTTTCGTCCGGCATCAAATTTTTATATTCTCAACAAATTAAAGAACGATTTTTTCCCTGAATTTTTCATCAAGTGGGCATCGAGGGGTTGAATTTTGTATTTTTAGAAAATAAAATTTTGTGTTAATTATAACAAACTTCTGCAGCTAAAAATGTATAATTATTAAAGGTTCAACTACCTTGTAAAATAAGTATTTTTTATTACTTTACTGTGCTTGAAGATTATAGCATGCCTTTGCACTTTCCTTTTCCATGATGCCTTTATTATCATTTTTTTTTTCAAAAAAAATAAAATAAAATAAAATTCAGCTATTTCTAAATAATGGCTGTCATGTGTCAACGTGCTTTATTTTTTTTGTGAGGAAATAGGAGACAAGACTTGATTTTAAAAATTTATGCATTATGATTCAATTTTAAAAATTTTTGCATTATGTGGAAAATGCTTAAATTTTGATTGGAAGAAAAATGTCCCAGTGCCTTTCTGAAGGAACAAGATTTTTTTTTGGTAACAATCTGATATAATTTGATAGTCATCTGGAATTTTTTGATGGATAGATTCAAACAAAGGATTAGATGCTTCCAATTTGAAACCAAAAGCTTATGAAATCTGCTGTTCATTTCAAAATATTGACGTTTTTTTTTGGATTAATGGTTTCTGTGGTACTAAGATCCATTTCTGCATCATTGTCTTCGTATTTCCTAACTTTTGCTTTCGAAATTTGATGAGATTTTCAGTTCTTTAAACAAAAATATTGTTTTCGTTTTCGTGTTGCTGGATATTATTACCTGTAGAAGTTTTGTTTCTATTTCCTGCTTTTCATGAATACTTATCAGAGCAATTGCTGTTACATGTTTTCAAATTATTACTCTTTGTTTTACCTTTGTTTTATTATTGTATTTTGGTGCCTCATTTTGTGTTTGGATAGTCTAACGATGTTTTATTTTCTCTTTAATTCCCTCAGAATAACTGCCATACCTGCAGCAATTTTACGTTCATGTCCCAATGGATTGCGTCATGAAACTCTGCTCTAACCATATATTTCTTTCTTTATTTTTTATCACTTTTTTTCCTCTGGCGCTTGGTGACTTGAACTCTGATAAACAAGCCCTTCTGGCATTTGCTGCTGCTGTGCCACATGGTAGGAGGCTTGACTGGAATCCTGCTACCCCAGTCTGCAATTCTTGGATTGGAGTCACTTGTACCCTGGATGCTAACAATGTGATTTATCTGCGGCTTCCTGGCGTTGGACTTACAGGTCCAATTCCCACTAACACCCTCGGAAAGTTGGATGCTTTGAGGATTCTCAGTCTTCGCTCCAATCTTCTCAGTGGTAATCTGCCTCCTGATATTCTTTCACTTCCCTCTCTCCGTTTGCTCTTCCTCCAACGTAATAACTTGTCCGGTGATCTTCCAACTACCTTTCCCCCTCAACTTACTGTCTTGGACCTCTCATTCAATTCATTTCAAGGAAAAATTCCACAAAAAATTCAGAATGTGACTCGACTTACTGCTTTGAGCCTTCAGAACAATTCTCTCTCGGGATCAATTCCCAATCTGGCCCCACAACTCAAACGTTTGAACCTAAGCAACAACCATCTTAATGGCTCTATTCCTTTGTCTCTACAGAAGTTCCCAAACTCTTCATTCACTGGTAATTCCTTATGTGGGCCGCCACTAGATTCTTGTTCACCTTCTCTTCCACCTGCTCCTTCCCCGAGCATTTTTCCACCTCGCTCAAATGTCCCCCAGAAGCAAAGTTCTAAGAAAAAACTTGCTTTAGGAGCTATTATTGCTATTGCAGTTGGAGGGGCAGTAGTGCTATTTCTTATAGCACTAGTTTTATTCCTGTGCTGCTTTAAAAGAAAGCAAAGTGATGACTGTCCGGTGCCAAAAGTTAAGCCTTCTGGTGGTGGGATTCGAGAAAAACTAAGCGAGGAGTTTGGCAGCGGGGTGCAAGAACCAGAGAAGAACAAGTTGGTTTTCTTTGAAGGCTGTTCTTACAACTTCGATCTCGAGGACTTGTTACGGGCCTCTGCTGAAGTTCTTGGAAAGGGTAGTTTTGGGACAGCATATAAGGCAGTCTTAGAGGAGTCGACAACAGTGGTCGTGAAAAGGTTGAAGGAGGTAATTGTGGGGAAGAAGGACTTCGAACAGCAGATGGAAATAATCGGGAGGGTGGGCCAGAATCCCAATGTTGCACCTTTATGGGCTTATTACTACTCCAAGGACGAGAAGCTTCTAGTCTCTGATTATTTTTCAAATGGCAGCTTGGCAACTCTGTTGCACGGTATGCAATATTCTCTCTCGTTCCTTTTGTTTCTTCTGCCTTGATTGATTTTTCTTGCTGTTCATTTAGCATTTTGATTACTCTTGAAGATGAGAGTTTCTGTTAGTGAACTGTTCAATTACTCCTATATTAAACAGTTGAACAAAAATAATGATAATCACAAGACAATAATATTGCAAACAAGAAGAGAAACAGAAAAAAATTGCCAAGTGGAAAACATGTAGAAAAATCATTAGAAGACAATGGGAAAACTGAGATTAACTTCAAATACGGCATTAGTTTGGTGGTTGAATGTAAAAATTAAGACCATAGATCATAATTATCTTGTGTGAGAAAATCCTATTTTACAAGGCTATTGTATTTTAGAAATAATTTTTGTACTGTAAGTTTAGAGCTTCTTAATATATTAGGCTGGAGGATAATCTGTCATTTTTAAACGTGTTAGATCAATAGAATTCAATATACGGCCTTTCGAAAGACAAGAAATTCAAAACTCGGAAGCAAGCAAACTTATCTATGATCCATTTTCATAGGTCGTACTTTTGATTCTTGCTCTACTCTGTGGACAGAAGAATGAATCTTTTTTCACTTATATTTGCTCAATTTCATTTCAACAGGAAACAAGATTGCCGGGAGAACGCCTCTAGATTGGGCTACAAGAGTCAAAATATCCCTAGGAGCAGCAAGGGGTATTGCTCATATCCATTCCGTGGGTGGTGCTAAATTTACTCATGGAAACATCAAGGCATCGAACGTCCTCTTGAATCAAGATCTAGATGGTTGTATATCTGATCTCGGGTTAGCCCCTCTCATGAACACTCCTGTCTCTCCATCTCGACAGGCAGGATACCGTGCTCCCGAGGTAATTGATACTCGGAAACACACACACAAATCAGATGTATATAGCTTTGGTGTCGTACTACTTGAAATGCTTACTGGAAAACAACCTATTCAATCGCCGGGACGAGATGATATTGTTGATCTCCCAAGGTGGGTTCAGTCAGTTGTCAGGGAAGAGTGGACGGCTGAAGTTTTTGATGTTGAGTTAATGAGGTTCCAAAACACCGAAGAAGAGATGGTGCAGATGCTGCAAATCGCCATGGCATGTGTTGCAAAGGTTCCGGACATGCGACCAAACATGGACGAAGTCATTAAAATGATTGAAGACGTCCGACTATCCGACTCGGAGAATCGGCCATCTTCAGAAGAGAATAAATCCAAGGACTCCAATGTGCAGACTCCTTGATTCTTTTCAAATCATTATTCACTTATTTCTACTTGATTTTTTTTTATTTTTTTTTCTTTTTCAAATTCTGAAAAATCAGCCGATTCAAAACCCTGTTTGAACATATATTCATGCTTGTATGGCTAGTGAGAGGTTGAATTTGTCCAGTTGTGTGAGAGCATTTTTTTTTAAAGTTTTAGTCTCATGAAAGACCTTCATTCACGTAAAATATAACTTCATGTTGACAAACATAACAAATATTTGTGAAAAGGTATAATATATCTACTTGTGTAATCAAGAAATTGTATCAATATTCTATTAAATTCAAGATTTATTGCCCCGTGGAATTAGTCGAGGTGCGCGCAATCTGGTCCGGACGTTCACGGTTATCAAAAAAAAGAAAAAAAATTCAAGACTTACTGCTGCTATATATCTATAGTGACATACATCGATTCTCAGAGTTGAATTCTGTAGTTTATTTGTCTATACGTGTGATTTTTACAAAATCAAGCTCATGAACTTATTATTCTATATTAGGATTTCCAATTTTATGTTTTAAAGAACTAAGCTCACGAGCTTATTATCCTATGTCACAATAAGTTAACAAGATTCCTTTTTATGTCTAAATATTTTCCATATTGAAGACATGGGGCGAAAAAGGTAAAAAGGAATGGGTTTCCCTTGCCTTTACATCGTTGGCAGCTTGCCGAGCTATTTATTTATGGGTAGGAAGTCCCATTATTGGGATATGCATTCGAAAGTATTAGGGCTTTTTATGATTGTTATTGAGCTCCTAATTGGGACAATTTTAACGATGATGGAAAAAGTGGTACCGCGATTTGATAAAAAGGAACCTGTTGAAGAAAATGTTAGCTTAAGTAAGAAAATTATAAATTGGGGGCAAAATGGTCTTCTCCAGCAAGGGTAATGAGTTAAGATAGCAAACCAATAGGATTTAATTGTAGGGAATTGGATATTATTGAGGAAAGAATGTATTTTAAATAGTGATATAATGAGAAATATGTGGCTAAAAAGTAAGGAAAAGTAATCGATATGATAGAAAATATTATTATATTAAAGAATGTGTGGTTGAAAATGAGTTTTGAAAGAATGTATTTTTAAAGAATATGAGTCAAACATGGGTTACTTATGTGATTTTATATAGAAAAAAAAAATATAATTATCATTGTTTTAAGATACGCTTTCAAATTTAAGAAACTAATGAAATTCTTTCAAAAATTAGGTGGTCTCTTATAAGATTTTATGACTTATTAATTAATTAAACAGATTAAGATCACAATAACACATAATTTATGGTCTTAGTCACAGTCACAAATTGTAAGTCGCAATTACAAATTTAGTCGTAAATTACACATTTTTTTACTACATATTATTTATTGGTAATAAATTACTCATTTTATTAGTCATAATTACTCAAATAATTTGTCACATTCATCCCACCTCACCCATCCTATCGGCACCACCCAAATGCCACTGCCAGCCACTACCACCTCATTTTCTCTACCACCACGTAGATCTGTACATCTACTACCACTACCACTACGCAATGTGTGCATCCATTCGCTTAACCACAGTGCAGATCTGTACCCAAATGCCACCATTGCTCTTGTGGTACCACCACCACACAAATTTGTACATCGATCGCACCACCACCATTACACCATTACTATGCAAATTTGTACATCCAACTGCACCATCACTATCGCACCACAACCATGCATATCTCTACACTGTAACCCACTACGTACCACACAGCAATCAGCGGACCTTAACATCCACCACGTCGTGAAATCCACCACCTTTAAGTTCCATTAAAGGGGAGAGAGAGTAAAGTGGAAGAAGAAATTTATCAGGATGGTAGGATGGGTATTGTGATCCAAAGCAACCAAATGTGTGTGTAATTTTCCCTTTTAAATATTTCGAGAAGTTACTCTGAGGCCTTTAGCGGAAAAAACTCAAAACTAATAATGGATTGGACAGACACAATCAAATTTTAATTAATTGAAAGTCAAAGTTCGGATGTGACACATAACGGAGTTTTAGATAACTTAAAACTTAAGTTTCAAGTTTCTAAAATATTATAATGAGCTAAGACTTCTTAAACAAGGAATCCAACCTTGAAAAACTATATTAAAAACTTGAACATTCTATACAATTTTCCAATTTCTATCTTGAAGACTTTAAATCCCTTGTTTGATCCACATTATTCCGAAAATACATTTCTCTCTCTTTTCTTTTCAATCATACATTTTTTAATAAAATAATATTACATCCAAGCCCAAAATATTTTCTTAGTTTTTTAATTACACATTTTATATTAATCCACTATTCCAAAATTCATTTTCAATAAAAATGAGGCTCAAACAAGCTCAATTCTATATTTCTCATACTCATTTTCAATTGCACATTCACATAATAAAATATTTTGTACGTAAATTCAAAACATTTCCCTACTCTTTAACCATACATTTTTCAAAAATTCCTATTCAAAATATCAATTTCCGTAATGACCATCAAATAGCGGTAAATAAGATTCAAGGAATTCAAGAAGATCAAGAAAATTGATTCCAAGTTAGATATTCAAGGGTGGAATTAATCGCTAGTCAGTATTCCACTTTATATATTATGACATTATATTTATTTGCAATATGTAGTCATTTTCTCATATAAAGGAAATTTTATATTTTTCACGTTTTGTGAATTCCAACACCAACACAACACAAACACCAGTATTAATAAAGGAACGATCAATGCCATTCAACTATTCATGTGCGAGTTGAATATAGTACGTCGGTTGATGATTAGCATATGGAATTATGCTACTCTAACATTGGGCTTGACATGGAAGCTGCCAGAATGACATGGAATAAGCCAAAAAAACAGATGAAAAACAAATGAAATTCTGAAAACTGTGGCCTTGCTCCAATTTAACCCTTTTCCTCGTTAATCTCCTTCATTTGGGAGTCGATTTTCCCTCTATTTTCATTATCCATTTTCCCTTTCCACAGTCACACTTTGAGTAGCTACCCTTTTTCACTCTTCGACCTCAGGCCACTTCCAAAGTCTCAGACCATTTGGCCAACTCCGATATCTCCGGCCATTTGGCCATTGTTGTCGATTTTTATATCCCACAAGTGTACGGATCATAACAAGTAATATAATTGATCAATGAGTTCGGATATCGTTCCCACAAGGACTACTATTTAACAATTAGTTAAATTATTTCTAACTTTAGTTTAATCGAAAATAAATAATAATGTCGTGTCTTAATTATTCTAACTAAACTAAAAACATACACAATTTATCGAATTTGAATTTTAAAAGTATGAATGTAGATGCTAAGATTTACAAATTTACATATGGATCCCCTTTAATTCGCAAATCAAGATTCATTACTATTGTAATATTCGGTTGAATTCTTCTAAAGTATTCAATTTACCTCTCTCAAGTTTTCATTGAGTCTATTTAACTAATTCAATTACATATCTCTATGTGAATCAATCTTAGCTAAACGAAGTATTAGTTCTAAGAATTCATATAACCACAATAATTAGTATAGTTATCTCTACACATTATACTAAATTATCGGATTTTAATATGTGGTTTAAATTTAATTCTCACCTCTCGATTCGTAATAGATTCACAAAATTATTGAATAATTGGCCAAAAAATTTAAATCATTAAATTCATGAATAAAATCAACAAATATGCATTTAAAGAACTAGAATCTTGAATAGAAGAAATAAATTTTCACACATAGATTACATTGTTCGCCCTATTTTTGAATTTAACTACTCATAATATTGAAAGAAAAACAAAAAGTATATAATTCATAACCGGGTTTTAAAATCTTGATCATGTAAATAATTAGATCTTGCACTAAGAATTTTCTTCAATCTCTAAAGTCTTCAAACACTAGCTTTTTCTCTTTGATATTGATGATTATGTATTTTTCTCATCTCCAAATTGTGTGGAACTTTAGAGTTGTATTTTTTCTCTCAATGTGTGAAGTCCCCCCAAAAGTGATTTCATTCTTGTATTTATACTCCCTTTCATGTTCTTCCCAAATTTGAAGTCTTTTTTGGACTTTTCACGGGCCAAAACGGTGCAACCCTAAAACAGGCGACGCAATGTCTAAGCATCACGATATAAATCTGGGTTACGCCTAGGGGCTATGAGTGCAGTGCTTGTGTGATGCCTCTGTGTTCCAAAATTGCTTCTTATGGCTAATCGCAGCTCTTGGACACTTGGTTTTCGGTGCCTGGATGCTGACTTGCTGTTCCAAACTCGTCACTTGTGCTTGGGCACTCCAAGTATGGATCATGGGCGCCAATTTGCTACTCATTTTGCTCGATTTTGATTTGTTTGTTCACTTTTACACCCTTTTACGCTATCTTACCTAATCTTTAAAATAATACTAGCAAAAATATCGAAAATGTTCTATACTCATAGGAACTAGCAAATAATCAAGTTAAATTTGTGTAAAACTCGTGAGTAAAAACACACTCGTCAAATATTCACAAAGTTAAAGGTTTGCTAGTCCTCTAACAAACACAAAGAAAAAGAAAATCATTAAGAGAAGAACACACAAACATAGTCAAATAGCTTGCAGTTTGGCTCAATATTGAGAACATTTCACATTTATTAACCGCTTTAAAATCACAATGTAAGAGCCAAACTTCAACTTATTCAATGCAAAACGGGTGTGTGTGTGTGTGTGCGTGCGCATGCGTCCGCGTTCAAGTGTAATGCTGTACATTCACAAGTTGGTTCAATTCACAATCCTCAATGGTCAATTATTTCCTTTGTTCACTCATTAAATTCACACCCCCAAACTTGTTTCTTTCATTCTCTCCTCAAAAGTGTAATTCTAAAATTTAGTTTATTTGATCAGTTTCGTACACCACTCAAATTTGGTTTAGTCTAACCAGTAACGTTAATAATTCATTCATATGATGATTATCCTAATTTATGAGTGCCTCGACAATCTAATTTATACTAAGTGATTCAAACCCACTAGTTATATAGGTTCCCTACAATCAGTTCTTTGAGCTCTTGTATAAAGTTTTTCTCTTTTTAATGTTTTATTTTCAACCCAATATTAGACTCACTCATTTTTTTCTTCTTGACCCATATAGTGAGCTTTTAGTCAGTAACTAACTTTTGAATACCAAAGGGTACCAGATTTTAAGATACCCCTACGAACTTACTAATTGGANTGATTCAAACCCACTAGTTATATAAGTTCCCTACAATCAGTTCTTTGAGCTCTTGTATAAAGTTTTTCTCTTTTTAATGTTTTATTTTCAGCCCAATATTAGACTCACTCATTTTTTTCTTCTTGACCCTTATAGTGAGCTTTTAGTCAGTAACTGACTTTTGAATACCAAAGGGTACCAGGTTTTAAGATGCACCTACGAACTTACTAACTCGAATAAAAAAGGTGTTGGTGTGAGGCATAAACTCAATAAATGCAATGTTTATTTTCTATAAAAGAAAAATTTCCAGGGGTTAAATCCCTAGCATTTGGTCATCACTAGCTTATACTTGAAATTCAAAGACACCTCACTCAAATCTTTTTCACATGCATAGAATCACCACCATCTTAAATCATTTCTTTCATCGGTTAGAACGCCCTAAATTATTATATATACGGTTAAAGAATGTTGTGAATCATGGGTTAAGGGATTTAGTACCTTAAGTCATCTATTCAGTCTATACATACGAATCTTTTTGTTCATGTATGAAGCTATACTTAATTATTGTCACGCTTTCATGGATAAACAGACAGTTAAACTCAACCAAATGATTCATCCACAATCCACAAACTAATACATGCTCTCAAATATATTCATCCTAGCCGAAAAAATTATCTAACTCACACAAGCATGCAATAAAATGATTTTTTTTCACACGAAATCATATCACACAAACACTAAACAAGTGTCAATAGAAATTAGCAATTGATGATTCAACCCGTCCCAAATTAAAAATATATATTGTCCCTAATGTGAAAATAAATACAAAAGAGGGTTAGGACTTCCCTGAATACATCAGTTGGTGTCATCACCATTGCCCTGGTGAGGTGGATATGGACTGGCTTTCTAACCATGTTATTGCCCACAAACTTGAGAATCTTCCTTCAAACAACACAACGAGAATGTTACAACAATAAAATAAACAATCCTAAAACTAAAAACTAAGTAATAAGAAAGGGATGGAGTTTGGGTTGCCTCCCAAAAAGTTCTTCTTTAAAGTCACCACCTTGACTTTTTGTCATGATTGATTATGGTGGCTTGAACCAAGTTATTCCATCATTGCATTTTGTGCAATTTTCATTAATGCACCTTTTTTTTCCTACCAAGAAGTCTACCAAAATTTGATTCTCTTTTCTAACAGTTTCGTTGATCAGGTGCCTCTTCTTTATCAATTCGACAACAAAGTTTGATGTTGTGTTGTTCATGTTGGGTGTAAATATTAAATCTCTCTTACTTGTCATCCACTCTCACTATTAGCTCACCCTTCTCTATGTCCATCAGGATTTTACCCGTTGCTAAGAATGACCGACCCAATAACTGGAATGTCTCAATCATCTAGTATGTCCAACACAATTTAAAGTCCACATGAAATATTATTTTTTTTGCTTTTATGGGGACATTCTCAATTTTGCCACGTGGCCTTGAAATTGTTCTATCAGCTAGTTATATCATTATTGATGTTGATTTGACTTCACCCAATCTCAATTTCCTATAAACAGAATATGACATTAGATTTATGCTAGCACATGTGTCACACAATGCATTAATAGAACAAATATTTCCAATTGAAATAGGCAAAGTAAAATTCTCTGAATCTTTCAACTTGGGAGGCAATTTATTTTGCACTATTGCACTACTTTCCTTTGTTAATATCACAATTTCAAATTTTGGGAGCTTTCTTTTCTATGTCACCGTCTCTTTCAAAAATTTTGTGTTACTTGAAATTTGTAATATCGCATCAATCTAAGGAATATTGATTTGAAGCTTCTTGAGAACATCA
>CAIGRK010158590.1:0-18072 GCA_903798315.1 Fraxinus greggii
TTTTTTTGTTGAAAAATGAATTTTGTAATAGCGAATTTTTTTGGAAAATATGTGGTTAAAAAATAGAAAGAAATTTTGAGTTAACATGCAAAATTATTTTATTAGAAAAATATGTGGTTGAAAATGAATTCGCGAAAAAAAATGAAGTTTTAGAGAATGGAGCTCAAACATGGGCTTCCTTTTTTTATATTTAGCTCGTTGGGCTAACTTCAGCCTACCTATGAAGGCAGCCCAACCCATTGTCTGGCCTGAGCTTTCTATGGGTCTAGCTGCTTCAGGTCTGGATGGCCCGATCCTATTGACACCCTTGGTGATGCAAAGGGCCTGAGCTAAAATTCAAGAATTCCCCCAAATTGGTAGATGAACGATTTCCCAAAAACTTTACATACTAAGCCCTTGTTTGAGCTCCATTTTTCTATCAAATTACATTCTTAAACAGCGATTTAATCACATTACAACTATATATTTTTATTAAAATAATATTACATACAAATAAAAAAAAATTTCCTTCTTTTTTAACCACACATTCTTCTATCAATCACTATTCGAAAAATTATTTTTCCACCAAAATGGAGGCCAAACACATGCATAAATTCGCTTTCTCGGAAAATATAGGAGAGATGAGTCTATAGCCCAAATTAGAGCCATAGAGCTATTAATCACGCTATAGTCAAACGAAGCTAAAATAGATCCTAGGTCATATTCATTATCTTATCTGTTTCTTGTTCATTGAGCTATTACTCACGCTCTAGTCAAACGAAGCCTATAAAAAAGATCCTGTTCACATAATAGGCAAATACCTATAATTAATTCTGTTCTACTCAAAATTTCTTCTTCTGCATTCATCAAGAAATCTTCCCAATTCTTGAAAATTCCTTCCCTTCGTTGCAATGTCTTTCTCTATTATCGCTTTTTTCATCTGTATTCAACCTCAAATTTTATTCATAATTCTTCAATCAAGAAATCGATTTCACTATTCTACACCCGTCACTTGATAACTCATAATAATCACTATTTTAAACCAAAGCTGTGGTCTTCTCTATTATCCAGTCTAAACTCTTGCAAAAGCCTTCAAACTCTGAAGAAAATCCATGCTTTTATAATAATCTCAAATGGGCATGAGTTACCTCTTTCAATAGTTTCAAAGTTCATATCTTTATATGTTGAATTGAATGATGTTGATAGCTCTGTTTCTTTGCTTAAGTGTTGGAATGAACCCAATGCTTTTGTTTGGAATTCAAGCATCAAAGCACATGTTAATGCGGGTTTTGTTGGATCGGCATTTTGTGTTTATAAGTTAATGAAAGAAAAGGGTGTTCCACATGATAGTTATACACTTCCAATATTGAATGGATCGGTTGTGTTGCTTGAAAGTGGCAAAAGATTTGCAGATATGATTCACTCTGTGGCAGTTCAAATGGGTTTTGAATCTGATGTTTACTTTTGCAATACTATGATTGAGGCTTACGTAAAAAGTGGGTGTTTTGAGAATGCTCTGAAGATGTTTGGTGAAATGCCTCACAAGGATTTGGTGTCTTGGACGTCGATGATTTCGGGTTATATTGGTGAAAGGAATGTTGGTTGTGCTTCTGGGTTGTTTCGTGAAATGCGGAAAGAGGTGGAGCCTAATGCAGTGACAATTTTAGTGATGTTACAAATATGCTCAAGTGTTGTTGAAGGGAGACAGATTCAAGGTTATGCGTTCAAAGGTGGTTTCTTGGTTGACCAATCGGTGAAAAATTCGATCTTGAAAATCTATGCTGAAGTTGGTGATGCTGATGATGCGGAAACCCTTTTTGATGAAATTGATAAACGAGATGTTGTTTCTTGGAATATAATGATGTCTTCGTATTCTTCTGAAGGAAATACTTTGAATATGACCAATTGTTTCCGTAAAATTTGGAACGAGTCGAAACCAAGCATTGAGACATTAACTTCACTTGTTTCGGGTTTGGCGGAGGCTGGGAACCTCAGTCAAGTTTGGCAAATACATTGCCTTTCAATAAAGAGCGGACTCTGCGATGATATTCTACGGACAAGTTTGTTGGATTTTTATGCAAAGTGTGCCGATTTGGAGGCATCTGCTCAGTTATTCACAGAAGTCTTGTATAGAAACTGTATTACTTGGGGTGCTATGATGTCGGGGTTCATTGAAAATGGGTACTTTAAAGAGGCGATTGAATTGTTTTGGCAAATGTTAGCTGCAGGTGTTCAACCCATGGCTGAAAACATGAGAAACCTTCTTCTTGTATACACACACATGGGTGCTCTACAATTGGGTAAAAGCGTCCATGGATACCTTGTAAGAAACTCTTTTTTCAGTTCTAATGAAGAAAATAGATCCTTGGAGACTTCGACTCTTAATATGTACATTAGATGTGGAAGCATTTGTGCTGCAAGAACTTGTTTCGATAGAATTCTTGCAAGAGATCGTGTAACGTGGGCATCAATGATTGAGGGTTGTGCGATACATGGAAAGGGTTTCGAAGCATTGGAACTTTTCCATCAGATGGTGGAGGACGGAATCAAGCCAAATTCGGTTACCCTTATAAGCTTATTATCTGCTTGTAGCCACTCAGGCCTTCTGCACGAAGGCTGTGAACTCTTCTGTTCTATGAAGTCAAGGTTTGGCATAGATCCCGACTTAGATCACTACACTTGCATTGTCGACTTATTGGGTCGATCTGACAAGACGAAGGAGGCTTTGGCTATAATCTTGAAATTCGTGATTTTCCCGGACAGTAGAATCTGGGGCGCACTTCTTGCTGCCTCGAGAGTTAACGAGTACCGAAAACTCGGGGAATATGCAGCCGAAAGGCTTTTCCAGTTGGAACCCGATAATGTTGGGTATTACACAGTCTTCAGTAATGTGCAAGCTAGTGCTGAAAAGTGGGACGTAGTGGAAGAAGTTAGAAGTTCTATGAAAAACAGAAATTTGACGAAACATCCCGGGTGGAGTTGCTTAGAAGCAAAAGGTACATTTTATGGCTTTGTCTCGGGAGATAGATCACATCGTCGAACTGATGAAATATATGACATGATGGAATGTTTAGGTAGGAATACTCTAGAAATAGGAAATTTGTCATGCAACTGGTTTTCCCTATAATAGATATCTCTCTAACAATTTCTGTCATGGGGATTACATGATGGAATGCTTAGGTAGGATTACTCGAGATGTAGAAAATGTGTCGTGCAACTGATTTTATCTACAATGACCAATGTAACAGTTTGTGTGTTGAGGTTTGAGCATACTCGTCTATTTTGTTATATTGAAATTGTTATATTGGAAGAAGTATTCACAACTATTTGACTGAGAAGCCGAATTTCTCTAGCAGATCTATGTTTCCCTGTGGTCCTTGTGTGTACATAGAGATGGATTCTTATATTCTTTAAGGGCCATCCTGATTTACATTGCAAATACTTGCTACGTTTGGGTAGCTAATTAGTATTGCGAGAAGAAAAGTTCATTTATAGCTTAGTTGATGAGCGTAGAAGGTATGCCTAAACGGCAGCGGAAGTAGCGTGTTTCCAATAGAAAGAATACACAAAAATACACGTATAAGCGTAAGAAGAGCAGTGGAATACCAAATAGGCGCAAGAGTGTGGATTTAAGCTACAAATTCCCAGCACTTCATATACATTACACATTATTTTTGTGAGAAATGGCGGTAAAAGATCATCCTGCCTACTATTACAGTGAACATAAAAGATGAAATTACATTAAGCTTGTGTCCGCTCATAATGTCAAGGATTTTCGCATGGTACAACACAATTAATACTCTTTACGATTAGCCACGGCTATGACATGTACTCTCTGGAAGCCCATCCCGACTCATACCTTCCAAATGTGTAGGCCATGGGAATTTGTGTCATATGGAGAGGATCTGGTTCAATTCCGTAATCTGTTAGTGGCCTATGTTCCAGAATATCATCATGCTGTTGAACGAACTCAGGAATCTCGACCTCTCCCTTCTTTATATCTTGCCAGAGGTATTGAAGGCGGCTAACGTACTTGATTTTCCAGTATAAGCTTTATAACAAACAAAATAAAGGAACAGTAAGTACAACATCACCATGCGTGCCATACTGAATATGTTGCTCATGTCAGCCGTCAGTGTGTACCATACATGACTGTAGTTTTTAAGATTTCTAGTTGAGATATAGATGAACTCACCCTCCACTTAAGAGAAATCTGCCAAGGGTAGCAAAGACAAGCCTTGACCGAAGCCCAGGATGAATGAAGTACACGGCCTGAAGCCTGTCTTTGTACTCATTTGGTAGCTCCTCATATATCCATCTCAATATGGTAAGGCCAGGCGAATTGTCCTCTTTCTGCACAGTACTATGCATGTATACAACACAAAATGGCCCTTCTGGCATCTCCGTCAAAATTTTGTGGGAGACATATTTTTTCAGTCGTTCTCCACTGATTACAGCAGCTGGTTATATAAATGAGCATCAATACATAGTTAAAATAGTTAAGTTAATAAAAAATAAAAAGGAAAATGCACAAGTCAGATTACAGACCACGTTGTCCATCAAAAATTAATCAATCGTTACAATATTATCACATTAAACTAGCTTGTATAATTTTTTCACAAAACACGAGTGCAAACACACTAAACTCAACACAAAAAAAGACATTGCCCACTAGCAGCTCCATAAAATTTAGCCAATAGAATAGTTAATAAAGAGTCTCAATGTTTCAAATAGCATTCCATCAGTGGGTGAGAGTTCTCAATTATTTTTGTTTCATTAGCTCTTGATGTTCAAACATAATGCTCAGTCAAAATCAAGAAGGCAATCAAATAAAGTGAACATCTTCAAAGGAAATCATTCAAGTTCCAAACTAATTTTTTTCACCATCATGGTGAGCAAATGCAATAATAGAAAAGGTAAATATAGTAATCACTCCACCCAAATTTTAGCACAACATACTGCTTCCAAAGAGAAGAAAAATTTTGATAGTAAACTGTGAAAAGAAAACAGATAAGCTCTCAAAAGCTAAACACGAGCACACACACCTGATATTATAGATGACCCATCAAGAGAAGACTTCGAAGTTATAATTATTTATATTATATTGAGAGAATAATAAGACTCTACATGAATCAGAATCATGTAATACAAATACCGAATCCCCTATACTTTCGGATGCCTTTACAGCTGCATAGGCAGACAACTTATACATGTACCACTCAAACGTGGTACAATGGCAACCGAGTGATTGATCAAATTCTGGATTCTTGCACAGAAATGCATTCGAAATTCATTGATCACTCGTTTTTTCCTGAAGAAATTCCACACAACAATCGAGTAATTCCTACAACTAAAGGTCAATGCATGACATAAAGATCAAACTTTTAGTAAAAACATCCACCAGCACGAACCCACACAAGAACAAACATTTTTTTATCCATGATGTACCTCTGTTCTAAAATCCAAAGTAGCAATCTCTGAATATAGTCTGTGTTTACGTGCGCGCACATACAAGTATTTAACTGAAAGGCAGCACAAGACTAGCGTTTATGGGGTGATTGAGGGTAAGGAAAACATCAAGATTTCAAAATACTGAATTTGGATAAGTAAAAGGGAAGTGAAGAATTATATAAGTGTTTCCTTCCCTTTCTCTCTTCATAAACTCAGTGTTACCTCCCAAGAACTCACAGTGCAAGACTGAACTAAGTATATCTAAATGACACAACGAAGAAAAATTTAGGCAAAAACATAAAAACAGTATGTTTGGTAAACCACACTGGACCAGATTAGCATTAGTTTATAGCATGTTTGGCAAAGCTTCTAAGCATCTTTTTTGGCAGTGCGTGCCGAAATAAGCCAAGAAGCAGCACAAAAGTAAAAAGCTTGGCCAAACGTGCTCTGAATCTAATCCAGTTTTGGTGTTAATTCGAATATCTCCATCCCGTCACCTAATAATAAAGATGTACCACATGCACGCTTGTGGAAATTAAGCCACACACAAACACACATCAACTCCTTATTACCGGGGAAATATTTTCCGACGATACGGAAGATGCGATTGCCAGACTTATCAGAGCCACGTTCGAGGCGGAAGAACCGGAGGGCTTCGAGATCGGAGAAATCATGGTCATCGGAGGAGGGTAGATTAGAGGGGCAGTCGTGCCAGTTGTCGTCTTCAGCTGCTTCTTGTTGTTGTACGTTCGATGGGTACAAAAATGGCCGGGCGTCGACGCCTAGATCCGACGCCAGCACCACCACCGAGAAATCGTCCGACGATGAGCTCGCCATTAGATCCTCTTCCTCTCCCTCTCTCTAAGAATAACTGGACTAGGGTCTACGGCACTGTTATATAAAAAGTTATTCGATCATGTTTAGGATAAATTACAATCATTTAAGTCAAAATTAAATATTAACCCCAATTTGTTTCACTGAAAATAAAAATTTTGACCCTTTTTCCAAAAATTGGTTCCACTATGTAGCCAAAGATTATGGCTGATCTATTTTGCAACGATAAAAATTCTTCTAAGTGAATCAAACGGGACTTAATTTAAAATTATTTTCTACAATATCAATGGTCCCTTTTTATTATAATTTTTTTCCAAAACATGTATCTGATTTTCACCGGACCAACTTATAAACACTTCAAAGCTTTTGTTTGGTAAGCTTTTTTGGGAGTCAAAAATTACTTTAGAAGATCAAAATCCCATTTCGTCTTGCCTTGATTTGTTACCAGGCAATTTAACCCCGTTTGTCCCTCATTATTTTTTATTAAATTGTAATTTTTTTCTCTTTTCTATTATCGATCACACATTTTTCAATAAAATAATATTACATGTAAATTCAAAAAAAATTCATATTTTTAACCACACATTTTCAAAAAAATTACTATTATCTCATTATAACGTGGAATAATGGGGGCCAAACGAGTGCTAAGAGGTTTTCGAGTCCTATCATGTACTATCATCTCAGAAGTTGGACTCAACACTGATTGTTCGATACATCCTTATTTTCATTTTCCTTTTCAGAAAGTATAAAACAATTTTTTTAAAGTCCGTTTTGTATTGTAGTGCACAAGAAAGTCTTTACTAATGCAAAGGTCCTTTTTTAACATCTTTTTTATTACTGTTAGAAATAGACTTGATATTCTTAGAGCTATACCCAATGCGAAGTGACAAGTTTTTTGGAAAGTATCAATTTCACTCGGAACGCTTTGATAATTATTAGTAATAATCTGAGTATTTTGATTACTATTGGCATCAATTGTGATCTTTTCAACTCTCTCAAAATGAAATTCATTATTACGGGAAATCCTTCGTGGATGTGAATGACCAATTGCGATCCATCTCAAGGGACAAGGTACACTGAGATGGTTGGTCTATTTCTAAGAAATTACCAAAATTGAATAATAAAAATTATTATTTTTTCGTACTCGGGACATGGCATTTTATACAATATTTGCCCCATAATAAAAAGAGAAAAGACAAGAAAAAAGGATTTAGAACAGGAGATAATAATTAGTAGATATAGCGAGCAAAGATGCCCACAAACCAACCTTTCTAGTGGTTGATTACAGCCCACCACATGCTTCCCCCACTCCAAGTTTCCCCAAAATTTATCGGCCCCCAAAATAATATATGCTTTCTTATTCCTGTCAACTCTATCTGCAATTCAAGTAAGTGTTCTCATTGTGCCTGTAAATATATTGGATTTTTTTTTTTTTTATGAGATTTTCATTTCCACAGATTACTCCATTTCTTTTGTACCATTATTTATTGCCTTAAATCTTGGATATGCAGAATTTGTTCTTCAATTATTGCTATGAGTTGATAGCTCTGCTTTGAGAATCCAAGAAATTCGTGAAATTTTGATTGTCATTTTCAAGAATTGAGAGACCCTTCTGAATTTTGTTTAAGAAGTTATGGATACTTTGCTGAGAACTCATAACAAGCTTGAATTTTTGCACCCACTTCATGGGTTTGCAAATAAAGTTAGTGCATTTGGTTCTTTCAAGCCTCAGAATCAAGACATTAGGATTGGTTCGAAAAGAGAACATATAAAATTGGGGAAAAGTGTTTGTGTTAACGCCAATTCTAGTCCGCTTTTGGAACTTGTGCCTGAAACTAAGAAGGAAAATCTTGAATTTGAGCTTCCCGTGTATGATCCTTCTAAGGGCCTTGTGGTGGATCTAGCTGTTGTGGGTGGTGGCCCTGCAGGACTAGCGGTCGCACAGCAAGTTTCAGAAGCTGGGCTATCGGTTTGCTCGATTGATCCTTCACCCAAATTGATTTGGCCCAATAATTATGGTGTTTGGGTTGATGAATTTGAGGCCATGGATTTGTTGGATTGTCTTGACACCACCTGGTCGGGTGCTACGGTTTTCATTGACGACAAGACAACTAAAGATCTTGATAGACCTTATGGGAGGGTAAACAGGAAGCAGCTGAAATCGAAAATGATGCAGAAATGCATTTCGAATGGCGTTAAATTTCATCAAGCCAAGGTTGTGAAAGTAATTCATGAGGAATCGAAATCTTTGTTGATTTGCAATGATGGTGTTACTATCCAGGCTGCTGTGGTTCTTGATGCAACTGGATTTTCCAGATGTCTTGTACAGTATGATAAGCCATATAATCCGGGCTATCAAGTAGCTTACGGGATTTTGGCAGAAGTGGAAGAACACCCTTTTGATGTAAATAAAATGGTGTTCATGGATTGGCGAGACTCGCACCTCAACAATAATAAAGAGCTGAAGGAGAGAAATAGTAAGATTCCAACTTTTCTCTATGCAATGCCATTTTCATCGAAAAGAATATTCCTTGAAGAAACATCCCTTGTGGCTCGTCCTGGAGTACCCATGGATGATATTAAGGAAAGAATGGTAGCTCGGTTGAGTCATTTAGGTATAAAAGTTAAAAGCATTGAAGAAGATGAGCATTGTGTAATTCCAATGGGGGGCCCTCTTCCAGTGTTACCTCAAAGAGTGGTTGGGATTGGCGGTACAGCTGGGATGGTGCACCCATCGACTGGATATATGGTGGCGAGGACTCTGGCTGCAGCTCCGATTGTCGCCAATGCAATAGTTAAATACCTAGGCTCTGACAGAAGCCTTTTGGGTTCGGAATTATCTTTGGAAGTTTGGAAAGATTTGTGGCCAATAGGTAGGAGACGCCAAAGAGAGTTCTTTTGTTTTGGTATGGATATTCTTCTCGAGCTTGATTTACAAGCCACCCGAAGGTTTTTTAATGCTTTTTTCGACTTGGAACCTCGTTATTGGCATGGATTCTTGTCATCTCGGCTATTTCTTCCGGATCTCATACTTTTTGGACTCTCTCTTTTTGCTCATGCCAACAATACTTCTAGGATAGAGATCATGGCAAAAGGCACTGTTCCTTTGGTAAAGATGATCAACAATTTAGTACAGGATAAAGACTGAGAACCGACAATTTCCATTCCCTGTATGTCAACCCAAGGTGCGGTATCTGTTTATTGTTTTGAACTTATGCAATATGAGTTAGCCGTTTTTATGGTATCCTTTTTCGAAATTCCGCTTTCTGGGTTAGGGATTAAGTTGACTGAACTTATCATTGTACATAACTGCAGAACACATGATCATGTCTTTCCATACGGAAGTGTAATTTTGTACCAGTTAAGTCCATTGGTATCATTTCGATAAGCTGTTAATTTCATTCTCTCTTCCAGCTATGTCTACTGGATTTTCTCTACTTCAAATGTTCGTCATGTCTCTATTATTTCTATACAATCCTAGAACTGGTTCATGGGTGGAGGGAGGGTGATCCAGTGGGGGCATTGTGGAAATTTTTCCTTTTCTCCATTTTCATAGAACAGATTTTCATGATTATAGCAATAATCTGGTGTACATTTGAAAACTACCAGACAACCTGGCAAGACAATAAGCAATCACACAAAAATTGGCTGTAGTCCTAGAATATTTCCTTTTCAACGTAGTAATAATTGAAAATTGGCATGTATATTGCATATATTGTCTTTTTCAGCACTCTTCTTTTGGTATTATGGCTCCGTTTGATCCATATTAATATAGAATGAGAATGAAAAATATAGCTGTTATTGAGTCCCACACAAGAGATATAAATCTAAAATTGATAATTTGATCTGATGGATAACGGTCATATTTTTCATTTTTATTGATGATTTAGGAGAAACAAACAGGGGCTTATTAGCACTTTTATACATATAAAAAATTTGAATTAATGTGTGACATCATGAACGATATTATTAAGTTTTTGAAGCAACGAAATTAATAAGTTGTAGGTAATTAAAATTTAAGTTTATTAGATTGTTTAATTTAATCATACAAGACTTGCTTGATTTATTCGTTGAATAACACCTTAATTANTTTTATTGATGATTTAGGAGAAACGAACAGGGGCTATAAAACTCATTACACAGCTGTACTAATTCTGCCATATGGAAATACATTCTAGTTACACTTAACCAAGAATTCTCTCCCCAGAAAATGGCAAGAGGATTAATCATCTTTATCCAATATCAATCTCGTAGTGAAAGACATTGAGCCCTTGTTTGGTGGGGATTTAAATCATATTTTTAGTAGATTTTAATAAAAGTTGATGAAATGTGTGGTTGAAAAGTTGTGGGTCCTATGAAATATGTGGTTGAAACTAATTATTGACTTTGACTTAAAACCAAACAAACAGGAGCTTAGGCTTGTTCACTGTCAAAAGAAAGATCCTTGATTTGAGATTTTAGTACTCCCTCATTCTCAACATATCCATCCATAATACATTGTATGGCCTTTTTATTATTATTATTATTATTATTATTATTATTATGTAAATAAATCTTGCCCGTCACTCGATTAATTTCTGGCTTTGCCCCTGACTGGGTTGGTTATAGTAAATATCAATGACTAGGGAATTAGACAAGTAGGCTGATTAAACATGCACATCACTTCAACACCACAAAATGAGTAAAACAAAAGTAGGAAATTATTTTGATTCTCTTCCAGTTATGTCTACTGGATTTTCTCTACTTCTAATGTTTGTCAAGTCTCTATTATTTCTATACAATCCTAGAACTGGTTCATGGGTGGAGGGAGGGTGATCCAGTGGGGGCATTGTGGAAATTTTTCCTTTTCTCCATTTTCATAGAACAGATTTTCGTGATTATAGCAATAATCTGGTGTACATTTGAAAACTACCAGACAAGACAACCTGGCAAGACGATAAGCAATCACAAAAATTGGCTGTAGTCCTAGAATATTTCCTTTTCAACGTAGTAATAACTGAAAATTGGCATGTATATTGCATATATTGTCTTTTTCAACACTCTTCTTTAGTATTATAATACTCATTACCCAGATGTACTAATTCTGCCATATGGAAGTACATTCTAATTACACTTAACCAAGAATTCTATCCCCAGAAAATGGCAAGAGGATTAATCATCTTTATCCAATATCAATCTCGAAGTGAAAGACATTAAGCCCTTGTTTGGTGGGGATTTAAATCATATTTTTAGTAGATTTTGATAAAAGTTGGTGAAATGTGTGGTTGAGAAGTTGTGGGTCCTATGAAGTATGTGGTTAAAACTAATTATTGACTTTGACTTAAAACCAAACAGGGGCTAAGGCTTGTTCACTGTCAAAAGAAAGATCCTTGATTTGAGATCTTAGTACTCCCTCATTCTCAACATATCCATCCATAATATATTGTATGGCCTTGTTTAATTTTTTTTTTTTATGTAAATAAATCTTGCCCGTCACTCGATTAATTTCTGGCTTTGCCCCTAACTGGGTTGGTTATAGTAAAAATCAATGACTAGGGAATTAAACAAATAGGCTGATTGAACATGTACATCACTTCAGTACCACAAAATGGGTACAACAAAAATAGGAAATTATTTTGATTGCTTTAAATGGACAGTGACATACTAATTAATTTGAGAGAAATTTTATCCCAGAATCGAATTGGGCTCATCGGTTCAACCGGGAAAAAATGGAAGTGATCCAAAATCTGGTCCTGTACCATGTAATTTCCACGATGAAAATTATAGAAGCCGGTCGTTTTAGGAAATTTACTAGAGGGAAGGGATTATTATTATGAATATTTTATTAAATATCCTCAAAGTAAATGTTATACATTGCACCAGCATACACGGAGTTGATTAAGAACGCAACAAAACCCAAACAAACAGTAAAAAACTAACTTTTGCGAATGAAGAGCTTCTCCTTCTAGGAGATGCTCGTCTCATTTGGATCGTGGAAAAACAGAATAATATGTCTGTACCATAGTAAGGGCAAGGGCAAAAATTGCACCTAGAAAAGCCAAGACAGTCCAAGGACTGCTGAAATGGTTGTGATTCCATTCAGCTATCCAAACTCGGCATTTATTCCTGCAATGCTTTTCAATCTTAAGCTTAACATCTGCATATGCATCAAGATCAGGTACCAAATCATCAGCTATCTCGTTAAAGAGTGTCGCCAAGTGTTCGTCACTGCCTAGATGGTTGAGAAGAATTCTCTTCTTTCGGAGCTCTTTAACATCATTGGCATGATCAATGAGTGAATCCATTAGCCAAATGTATGACGTAATGTGCGAATCATGAGGGCCGTTAGGACTCATTTCATAAGCCACCATGTTTAATAGCAAAGGTTTTGTTGAATCATCAACCACCAAAGGAGGAAGCATCATAGTTCCATAAACAAGGTGATCTGTGAACTCTACGTCAGTAACATGATGAGTTTTACTTGCTTTGAAATGAATTCCTGCTGCTTCGAGCTCTGTTACCGAACGATAGGAATGCCATAATTCTGGTCCCTTTGTTTGAGGGCGGAATTTATTAACAAATTTCTTGACCGCATTACATGTGTCTTTGCGAGTAGGTGGCAGAGTGTCTTTGCGAGTAGGTGGCAGAGTGTCTTTGCGAGTAAGTGGCCGAGTGTCTTTAGGAGTAGATGACCGCCCAGTGAGTTGTCTCCACATTAGGTCTAGAAGGTGAGGGCTTTCGTCGAATTGTAATTTTGATTTTCCCTTTCCTCCATGAGAGCGGAATTTATTAACAAATTTCTTGACCTCATTAGTGCATGAAGTTTCTTCAGGTGGCATTATGCTTGTGGCAAGGTCAAGGAAATCCTGAATCAAATTTGCCTGCAATTCCTTAGATTCGATGAGATTCAACAAAACTTTCAGTACTGGTAAAGGAATTTGATTCTCTAGCAAGAACAAGTCCCTCCACACAAATGCACTGATGTAACTCTTCATTGTGAGTAGATCTTCTTTTGGTTTGTTTGTTAAGATGTACATAAACTGAAGCACAAAGCAGGCATCAAGAAACATCATTTTGGCGAACGATTCATCGTCATACTTTTTAGTTGAGCCTTCCTCATAGAATTCACGGGCACTGGCAGCCACCTTCGCCACCTCTTCATATAACTGATTGATCGATACTTGACCACCACATGCAGAGTGGAATTTGTTTGCGAATGTAAATTTTAGCGTCTCCAATGCTTTGAGATCTTCGTTTTCATGATGATAAGGGCCTATTGAAACTATGTGAGGATCATAACAATTTTTGTTGGATTCAACCTTACGCAGCGTTGGTGGAACCTTTTCTATTCGCTGTTTCTTTGTTGTGTCTTCAACATAGTTCTTTATATTGATTAACCACTCATCCCCTCTAATTTTGTTGCAAGCATGAGATTGCGTCTGCACATATTATAAGTTTTGGAAATTTAGGTAAACTATAGTGTGTGTTGATACTATAAGTTGAATAAATATGATATGATACAATTGCACACGAAAATGGTACACACGTTAAGACTTGATGATAAATGAACTTGATGACAGCATCAACCTACCGACATCACGCAACTATCAATGGCTTATAGGCCGTTAACACGTTTAATTTGATGATAGGATGGTGAAAGTCGAACAACATAAAATTGTTAGTCTTTCATTATTGAAGAATTAGTAAAACATTGGTTTCCTATTGAAGTATAGATACCACACTAGAACTGATACCAAATATTTTACCAAGCTTAGACTTTTATTTTTCTTATGTTGGTTAAACAAGCTTTTAATTCACACTTTTTATAGGATGTATAACTTACTATCCATTTATTATTCATAGAACCCAAACTAATATAAGTCCTACCAAACATACAACACAAGAAGTATTTGTATGATTGTATCCCATATTGATTTGAGAATTATATTTATCTTTTCAGATGTGGCAGAATTGGTAGACTAGGTCGTCGAATTCATTGAGAAGATGATGTGGCTCGGCCCTATAAGATGTGAGAGAGAGAGAGAGAGAGAGAGTGCAGCAATCCACCCTCTAGAGTGTTTTTTTTTTTCATAGGGTTCGCTCAACTGCTGGGCCCAATGCACAAGAACCAACCTAGCCTATCGGTTCAAATGGTATAGCCAGTGACAGGCCCATTCTATGCATATCGTGGTTCTCGTGCCGAGCTTTTTCTGGGCGTGACAAGCAGCTTAGAGCTATCTCATCCAATATGACATATCTGTATCTTTATATTGAATATCCTTTAAACGTTTTTAAGAATTGTATACTATATACTCATAACCTCGGTACAGCAGGGCGAGTTAAAGTTTCCACTTGGGGTGGACTAAATTTTTTTTGGGCTGACCTTTTTACGACGCCTTACTCGAAACTATCTATCGACTAAATTCATTAACCTACAAATGTATAAAATCTAGCACATTGAAGAATTTATGCGAATAAATTCGAGTTTCGGTGAAGAATTGTTGCATATATGAGATTACAATGAAATTAGATTTAGAACTTGACAAGAGTCTTTTATCCCTACATATTATTTTCCCGTATAATTTAATTTTACATCCAAGTCTCTCTTGAAAGAAAAATTTACAATTACTTTTTATGTAACGACAGATTATTTAATCAGCAATAATGATTAACTAGTAGTAAAATGTGCCTATATTAACAATCAGACATTATCATAAGCAATATAAGGTAAAAACACGAAGTAACAATCTTTTAAGAAAAATGTTACCATTCGCTCCCAAGGTAAGCCTTGCATTTTTATGTTGTGCAGCTTGGGAAATATAGTGTTGGAGTACCAAGAAAAATATTTTTTGTTATTGTATGACATATGAAACACTGTCTTGTATTTATACCTGTCATAAGAAGGGAATCTCTTAGACAAACTATATTTTGTAAATCACTTTAGAAAACTTCCTACTTAGTTTTGAGCAAATTATAAGCATAGAATAATTTTACATAGTAAAGATTATGCTTTTCAGAAAGAATTTTATCTTTCCAGCCATATTGAGTTATAATTTTGTCTCTTCTTCTTCTTCTTTTGCTCCTTTTCTCCTTTTTTAGAGTATGAAATTGTATACTCTTACGTACACTATAAAGTTGAGCAAGATTACAAATTCGAGCAATTTTTAATTAGACCAGAAGCGAACAAACCATAAAACATCAAAATATGAATGAGTTTGATGTAGAACAGATGACTGAATGGATTGAAGATGATTTGGATTGAAAAGGAAAAAGGAAATAGTGTAGGTTTGGCAATTGAGCTTCGGTTTGGATCCATAATACTATTTCGAAAAGAGAACGACGAAATGAATAGAATTCACCGTTACATCGTGACATACGATGGATTTTGGCCATCCTAGTTCATTTAGGACTCGAAAATTGTTTTTAAAGTTTTAGTTCTAATTTTGACATTTAGTTTATTTTGAATTCTTTGCAATTTTAGTGTGTTTAAACTAGGTTTTCATGTAAACCCTTATAAATAAATGGTTAATTTATCATTTTGATTATCTTACATTAATATAATTTTGTGAGTTTATTTTTTCTTTAATTTGGTGGATTCTAAAATCGTGTTCTTAAGTTTTCGCTTGAATTCCTTCTTTCGCTCTACGTCAGAGTTTAAGATATATTATTCTGGTAACTTGCTAGTAGATTTCACGAGAAATTGTAACAGGGTCGAGTACTGAGAGTTTGAATGAGCAAATAAGTTCCATTACACATTGTCTAAAAGGATGATTGACTTGGGTTTCAAGATGGGTTTCAGTATAGTAATAAAGTTAGACTTGATCATCGAAAAATATTAAGGTGTTTGCAAAAATCTGTTGTTAAAATTCAATTTAACTTCACTATTGAAAATTCGATCATAAAATCTTGTGTTCAATGTAATTGATTACAATCATATTATAAACCTTTACATGTATCACATGTGAATCCTAGTGTTGTGTATAACACAAATAGAACAATTTTAAACAACTTTAACAAGCTTAGAATTGTCCTATGATTTGAGCCCACTGGGTGCCTTTTTTGCAACATCACAAGTTTGGAAATATTAACATGCTAAACACGAGGAATCAAACACTACAGACACACCACGCAAGGTGTGAAACTGAGAGTTATTATAATATTTTGATAGATTAGGTTATTTCTTTTTTTTTTTTTTGGGTTCATTATAGTCGCTCTTTAGCATTTTGTCAAGATAATAGAAAATCGAGATCTACGAGAATGAAATTTTCATTTATCAAGTGGTGGAGGTTATTTTCAATGACTCACATAATTAGTAAGGATATTGCTACATGTACATCAAGCTTTACATAATGGGTTATATAGTGTCACATGTCACTCTATCATCTGTTAGTTTAAAACACGGTCAATTTTTTCATCAAATATTTTTCCTCCACATCATTTTGTGTAATCCATTATATACAATTTTATCATGTCAAAATGATTCAGCTGAATGTTTGGCAAAGCTTAGATTTTTATTTTTATTTTATGTTGGTTAAACATGCTTTTAATTCACACATTTCAAAGGATTTCTAACTTTTTATCAACTTATTATTCATAGGACCCGAACTTATAAGTACTACCAAACATACAAAACAAAAAGTACTTGCATTCCATTGTGATTTGAAAATTATATTTATCTTTTTAGATGTGTCAAAATGAGTAGACTAGTTCGCTGAGAAGACGATGCGGCTCGGCCCTATACGCCGAGAGAGATAGTAGAGATAGTTTCTGTTTTATTTTATTTTTTAGATTTTCTCGGGGTTGGAACTTAATTTTTTAAATCACTTTAGAAAACTTCCCACTTAATTTTGAGCAAATTGTAAGCATAGAATAACTTTACATATTAATTATTATGCTTTTCAGAAAGAATTTTATCATTCCAGCCATTTTGAGTTATAATTTTGTCTCTTCTTCTTCTTCTTTTAATGTTATCCTCTTTTGCTTCTCTCCTCCTTTTTTAGCGTATGTTATCGTATACTCTTAGGAACGTTGTAAATCGAGCAAGATTACAAATTCGAGCAATATTTAATTTGGCCAGAAGCAAACAAACCATAAACTAGCAAGATATGAATGAGCTTAAGATACATTATTTTGGTAAGTTGCAAGTAGATTTCAGGAGAAATTGTAACAATGCCGTAGAACAAAGGTTAGTACTTAGAGTTTGAACAATTAAATAAGTTTCATTACACATTATCCAAAAGGATGATTTACATTATTTTTATTTTTTGCAACATTGCAAGTTTGGAATATTAACATGCTTAACACGAGGAATAATCAAACACAATAGACACACCAAGCAAGGTGTGAAACTGCAAGTTATTATAATATCTTGCTAGATTAGTGTTTTTTTTTTTAATATAATCACTCTTTAGTATTTTGTCAAGATAATAGAAAATTGAGATCTACAAGAATGAAATTTTCATTTATCAAGGGGCGGAGGTTATTTTCAACAACTCGCACATTAGTAAAGCGAAGTAAACAATATTAATTATGCTCCTGTTGGGTGAGAATTAAAATTTAACAAAATATTGACATACAATTTTTCAATGACACATTTTATCATTTTTTTTTATTAAAAATCTACTAAAAACATGATTTTAGTCCCTACCAAATAGGGGATATATATATATTAAAGGAAAAAAAAAATAGTTATAATCTTATTATATATTGCTTAATCATGTTAGTACTTTACACCAACCATGTTGTGCTAAAATACCACGAGTATAGGGTAGCATAGATAAATAATAAAATAGATCTAAGAGAATTAGGGCATGTTCTCTTTGTCGTTTT
>CAIGRK010158663.1:0-12638 GCA_903798315.1 Fraxinus greggii
AACCCAAGCTGTAATTCTATTAATAGAAACGAAATCACAGCTCAGCAGTGAAATACAAAGAGAAAATAAGAAGAGTGATAAGAAAAGAGGAGAGAAAGAGAGAAGACAGAGAGAAATTTGAGAAGGAAATCCACGCTAAAACAACTCACGCCATTCCCCTCTTTCCCATCTGGTTATAACAAAAGGAAATAGCATTATTCATTCTTGCAAAATAAAAAATGTGTTCCAATTACATTTGAAATTCTTGGCTTAAAACGACACCGTTCCCTTTTAACCCAAAACGGCGTCGTCTTGGTTTTGATTTGAATTTGGCGGCAGTAGTTCTTCTTCCTGGTAGTAGCTTGGTACCTTCTTCCTGGTATTCCTCTTGCCTTTGGTTCCCCACTTCAGCTGGTTAGCTCCTCCACCATAACATTGTGTAATTTTTGAATGATCGCTATTTTCTCTATTTGAAAATTTTCGACTGTTAAGTTCAAATCATGGCTTCGTTACTGCTTTGGACGAATCATACACCAGGTCTAGACTTGTTTTCGGTATAATATTTTGAGTAATTGATAGTTATGACTTTTGCCTTGTAAAGGGTTGTTCTTCAGTAGGAATTTCAACCAAATTTTGTCGAATTTTCTATATTATTTATTTATTTATTTATTTTTTGAAAATTTACTCATGTTTGTCATTTTCTTATGACAATGCTTACTGCATACAAATTTTCGTATACAATAATTCTATGTTATGTTATTGTGATTATGTTAATTGATAGTTGATAGCAAGTTCCTTTTTAAGGATGTTAATTATGAGCGGTCAGCATAAATGTATGGGTGTTTGTATATTTTCTAAGTTTAGTACAACTTTTTACGGGATGTGATATTCTACAATAAATTTTATTGTATTGAGTGGTAATTTTATTATTCGTGGCTACAATGGCATGTTTCCATATCCAGAAAGAATAAGGGCATTTGTCATAGTTGTAGAAAACTGGGGCATCGCTTATCGGAATGCTCGATAAAGAAGTGATGACCAAAATGCAGCATGAGATTTGAGAAATGCATGAAGGTGGAAAAGAAGACTAAAAAGATTGGACGGCTATTCTTCTAGAGGAAATAAACATGTGCAATTCGAGAGTGAGTCTAGTGGTGAATCACGATGTACTTGTTCAGGTAACTCTCAGCCTATGGATCGAATTGAAGATTTGTCCCGTTTCTTGAAGAATTTGGTTCAAATAATCAAACATGAGGAGGTGGAAATCTCATTCAATGTTACCATCCACAAGGGCAAAGGTTATATAGAAGAGAGTGGGAAATGTTATCGTATTCATCTAGTTGGACCAATATTAGTGCATTCGTCGAGTGTTTTTTTAGTTATGCCATTGTATCATTTATTATAAAGTTTGAACATTGTAGAGTGTTATATAATACTAGTATGTTTGTAATTTGAAATTATCTGTGTTACTTTTGGAACTAGTATGTGAAGACAGATTTTGTTTCTTAATTGCCACACTACAAGATGTTAGATGAATGCTTTCAGATGTTTTCCAAAAACTGTATTTTAACATCGCAATGATGTTCAACATGTGTGGAGGGAAAATGAAGATCAATTCAAGCATTCAAAGACCAGATAATATCACACTTCATGGCTTAATACCTAAAAAATAGAACCAAAGCAGTAAAGAGAATGTGGTTCTCATTACTGAATCGAATGTACTTATCATTCAAAAGCATCATATAGAAAGATTACACTAGTGTACTAAAGCAGTACCATAATATCCATATAATTTCTAAAATTTCCATTTATACATACGTACAAAAGAGGACATAATTCCCATGATTTCCTCAATATCATAAATTCCATATATACATACATACAAAAGAGGACATAATTCCCATAATTTCCTCAATATCACAAATTTACAAAAGAAGAAAACTGGAAAAGCCAAAAAGGACAAAAAGTGCCCGCACACATTTCCCATGAAATAATACCACCGAATTGATCAATTCGTATGTTGCTGTGGGTTATTCCCTGTGGGTTGTGTTCCTACTGATGTTAACAGTTTCGCATGTCATCATTTTCACGCCATTGTCGCTCACATTTTGGCATATTCCAAGTCTCCCATGTCATGCAATTTGTCCACCATATCGTCGAAGTTCACATTATCCGTTGGAACATCAAGAGGAACCGACAGACTTCACATTGTTGCTACTGGACCAAATTTCACACCATCTGACCATGCTTCATGCGGCACCATGGCGGTTGGAATAAATTGGAAAGCTTGTTCTTCCGCGGCATTATGTGGCAACAATGCTCCCTTACCTCCGTCTGCGACCATTTTACCTTGTCAAATGCACACATCAATGGATCAAACATTTAAACCATCACTGGACTAGCTCCAATGTCTAGACCAACAAAAAACCCTCTATATCAGTTCCGGGTGTGCACTTGTAGTTGTTCATATCAATTTCATTTCACATCTATCTTAGTTACACAACAAAATAAAACTCCTAATTTCAACTTCAATTCAATCATTCAGTTTGTGTATATGACAATAGTTAGAATGAGAAAGCAGAATTACCAAAAATTTTTTTTTTTTTCAAAAAATCTTTAATTCAATAAACAATATCGTCTAGATATTCACGTGTATGTTAAGTTAAAAATAAATTATTCGATTTTTTTTACCAAAATTTGATTATCAATTCTTGAATTAGTAATGAATCATGAACTTCTAGCCTTCTGGATCATGAGCTTCCAACTTTTAATTGAAAGAACTTGATATTTCAAACCTCCAAATCTTCTATATTATTATCCAAAGTCAAGACTACACCGGTGGGTGGGCACTTTCTTTTATTTAAATCAAGAACTAATTCTTGGACTAAGCAATTGAATGAAGTAAGAAAAATATTTATTTTCTCTCTTTCTCTCTCCAAATTTGAACACTATGAAATTATGTATTATGATTGTTGTAGAATTTCTAGGTCTATCTAGTCTCTATTTATAGAGATAAAGATGTTCCAATTCATACAGAATAATAAATTCAATTTCAAATAGGAGTTTTAATTAAAATCCAATTAAGAGTTTTAATTAAAGTTCAAATCCGATTAGTTTACATTTAATTACATGCGTAGTCTTAGAACTTCAATTACAATTATAATTAAATTTACAACTTTCATAATAATTATAATTAAGTACAAAATTTTATTAACTTACAGTTAAGTCCAAAAGTATTATAATTGCAGTAATTAAATCACAATACTTTATAGAGTTACCAAAGGGACCTGATCGAACATATATTATCCAAANATAATTAAGTACAAAATTTTATTAACTTACAGTTAAGTCCAAAAGTATTATAATTGCAGTAATTAAATCACAATACTTTATAGAGTTACCAAAGGGACCTGATCGAACATATATTATCCAAACTCCAATAATTAGATCATGTCTAGTCGACTCTAGACGACACAATCTAATTATTAGTATTTGCATTTTCACTAAAGGCAAAAGACTACACTCTTGGAGTATATAAGATTACAGAAGCCAATAAATTTGTAATACTTTCCTCTGACCTATCGTATATGTATTTTATCCCCGTCTGAGATTCGATAATTAGGTACGAGCATAAATGACCATTTTGCCATTCTAATTATTTTCACTAAGTACAATTTTATTCAATGGTCATGTGAACAAATAACAGATGTCGAAGTTTTGTCATCGCTAAATACTAAATTCAGATTTTAACAGTTCAACATAAAATATTTAAGTGGTCACTCTACCCATTTTTAGGGCGACGGTTCCCGACATGAATTTATGTTATCTACTTCGCTCATTCTCAAGTTTCCAACTCATCAAAATATTTGACCAATCAAATTAATCTCATACATTGGTGAATCAAAGAACCATTAAAATCACGAAAAGACATAAATAACTCTATCATAGGATTTAGACGAAATATATGGCGATCAAGTGCAATTTAATTCTCCACATGGTCATGCTATATAATTAAACTCAACACGGGGTCCAATCAATATACTCCAAGTGTACTACTGTCACATTTAACGAATTTTGTGATAAGGACAAATCACAAACACAAATAGTGAATTGGTCAACACTATAACCTTGTTGTACAAAGTACCAACCCTTATACATTGGTTGTGAACAAATTATTTGTGATCAAAATATAAATTGTCTCACACTATACTTCTCAACGCAAGTACTCAACTTATAGTATCACAAGTGATCATATGCACTTTAACTCGCATGCTCAATAATAAATAAATACAATAAATAAAATAAAAGTCAATTTATTTAATTTAAGAATATTGTTATTTTTACGTCAATAAAACTATACTATATGGGCACATAACCCAACAAATCTCCCACTTGCTCTAGAGTATATGTGTCATGTCTTTTAATCCTATGCCTTGCAGATGTCCAATGAAAATCTTAGTCAACAGGCTTTTGGTAAATGGATCTGAAAGATTATTCCCAGTAGCAATTTTATAGACAATCGCATCTCTTCAACTAACTATCTCTTTTGAGAGATGATATTTTATTTTGATATATTTACCCATCTGATGACTCCCGGTTCTTTAGCATTTGCCACTGCCTTACTGTTATCACAGTACAATGTTAAGGGCTGTGCAGATGCAGGCACAACCTCAATGCCCGTTAGGATTTTTTGGCAACACAGTTTCTTTAGGGGCTTCACAAGCACCACATATTCAACCTTCAAGTGGAATTAGCAATACATGATTGTTTGATACTTCTCTAACTACTAGCCCCACGACCAAGTGTAAATAATGATCTTGATGTAGACGTGCGAAAGTCCTAATCCGCCTAGAAGTCCGAATATATATAACCCGCTAGAACAAGATCCGGTGATGAGTAAACTAGTATATGATCCATTATCCTTCGAAGGTACTTAAGGATATGCTTTACAGCCACTCAATGTTCCGATCCAGGATTAGATTGATATTGACTCACCATACCAACAACATAACAAATGTCAGGTCTAGTGCACAACATAGCATACATGAGACTACGAACTGTCAATGCATAATGTATCTTACTCATGCACTCCATCTTTTCGGGAGTCTTAGGGAACCGATCTTTAAAGAGTTGGATTTCATGTCTAAATGATAGATTACCCTTCCTGGAATCTTGCATGGCAAATTTGACAAGTATTTTGTAAATATAAAGGCTTGAGATAAAGCTGTCTACATGTTCTTTCGATCTCTTAAGATTTTAATACCTAGAATATAGCTAGTTTCATCTAAGTCCTTCATATGAAACTGTTGGGCCAACCACGTTTTTGCAAACGATTACGCTCCCACATCAATTCCAATGAGTAGAATATCACCACATAGAGCACCATGAAAATTACAATTTTGTCCTGTATCTTATTGTAAACACATGGTTCTTCAAAGTTTTGATCAAAACCATATATCTTAATCACTTAATCAAATTTTTTTCCAAGATCTTGATGTATGCTTCAACCCATAACTAGATTGCTTAAACTTACAAACTTTGCTTTCATGACCATGTTCTATGAATCCATCTGGTTATATCATACATACATATATATATACACACACACACACACATACATACATACATACATACATACATATATATTCCTCAAGATGGCCATTCAAA
This sequence comes from Fraxinus greggii, assembly GCA_903798315.1. Taxonomy (NCBI): domain Eukaryota; kingdom Viridiplantae; phylum Streptophyta; class Magnoliopsida; order Lamiales; family Oleaceae; genus Fraxinus; species Fraxinus greggii. The sequence goes on from CAIGRK010158663.1 coordinate 5,647, forward strand.
AATGTCGTCTTGACATCCATGTGCCACACCTCATACTTAAAATGAGTTGTAATGGATAAGAGAATCTGAATATTCTTAAGCATAGCCACATGCGAGAAGGTCTCCTCATAATCGATGCTTTCTCATTGGGTGAAAACATTAGCCACTAGCTTTGCTTTGAAGGTTTTCACCTTATCATCTATTCATCTCTTTCTCTTATAGACCCATTTTCATCCGATGTGTGCTATCCTTTATGGTGCATTAACAAGTTTTCATACCTAATTGGAATGCATGGATTCCATTTCAGTATTCATAGTTTGTTGCCATAATCTGCATTCACATCGCTCATAGCCTCTTTGTATGAAGTCGAACCATCAACTTGTATTATGGAGATCATCTGACTGGATTCTTCAACCAACAAGTACCTAGAAGGTGGTCTGATGACCCTCTGACTTTGTCTAAGTGCGGTGGATCTTGGATTGTGGTTTCATAGCTTGTTGGATGCATGAATTCCATTTTAGTATTCATAGATTGTTGCCATAAATATGCATCTACATAGCTCATAGCCTCGTTGTATGAAGCCAATCATCAACGTGTATTGTGAAGATCATGTGATTGGATTCTCCGGCCAATAAGTACCTAGAAGGTAGTCTGATGACCCTCTGAATTTGTCTAAGAGACGATGGATCCTGGACTGTGGCTTTATTTGGAATTGTAACGTGTGCATCAATGCTGGTATCACCATTAGGTAATGCCATTACCTCATCAATACCATCAACTTTTATTTGATCTATGGAATTAGATGATGACTCATCCCTCCCACCCATATCATGTTGTTTAGATATTTCTGATACCAAAGGTTATCTATCACGAGGTTGTGTTTTAGGAATCGATGGGGTGGAATTGCTTCCACCTATTTCTTCCAACACGACCTTACTTTTAAACTGGCATTCATTAATATACTTATCCTCCAAGAAGGTTACATTGTGCTAACAAAAACCTTCATATCTAGAGGACTAAAAATATAATATCCCATCGTACCTTCGTGGTATCCCACAAATAGGCATATCTCTGACCTATACTCTAACTTTTTCTACTTTCCCTTGCAACACATAAGTCAGACATCTCAAAATTCGAATGTGAAGCAAGTTGGACTTGCGTCCATTCCACAATTCTAGACGAGTCTTGGAAATAGACTTAGAAGGAACTAAGTTAAGAACATATGCTGTTGTTTCTAGTGCATATCCCCAAAATGAGATAGATAGAGTTGCGAAACTCATCATTAAACTAACCATACCTAACAATGTCCTATTTCTTCTTTCTAAAACTCCATTCTGTTGTGGTGTACTAGGCGCACTCAGGTGAGAGACAAAACCATTTTCTATCAAGTTATCCCTAAATTCTCCCGAGATATATTTGCCACCTCAATCTGATCAAGTGTCTTAATACTCTTACATAACTGTTTTTCGATCTTAGTTTGATACTCTTTGAATTTTTCAAAGTCATCTGACTTTCGAGTCATTAGGTATATGTATCCAAATCTAGAGTAATCATCTATAAAAAGGTGATAAAATACTCATAGTCCCCTCTCACAGGTGTATTCACATGTCAACATACCTCAGAACGAACTAGTTCTAATACTTATCTAGCTCTATGTCCTTTTGATAAAAATGTTTTTTTGGTCATATTACCTTCCAAACAAGAATCACAAACTAGCAATGGTTCGACTTTAAGTATGTTAAGTGGACCATCTCTAGCCAATCTTTTTAATCTGTTAAGGTTAATATGTCTAAGTCTAATATGCCGAGGACATGCATCATTAGTATGGTATGACTTTTGTTTGTGGTTTGTAGATGTAATATTCATTTCATTTGTGGTACAATTTAAAATTTAAAACCATTCATCAAATATCCAACACAAATTGGAGCTTTATTTTTTAAAATATAAAGAGCATTATGCAGAATATATCAAATAACCATGTCCTATTAAATAGGAAACAGAAATCAAATTCCGCTTCATCCGTGGGACATAATAACATTTTCTAAGAATTAAACATCTACTATTACTAAAATAAACTACTCCTTGCTGAAATTATGGCTCCATTGCCGACGGTAATTTTAAACTGGCCTTCACTGAGTCTTCTGCTCTCCTGAAGTACCTGTATAGACATGCATTTATGATTAGGGGCTCCAGAGTCTACAATCAAGGAACTTGTAGAATCAACCACCAAACACAACTCAGCAATAAAATACACACCAACACCCTGCTTTTTAGCTAGTGCATCAAGGCAGTCTTTCTTCCAGTGTTCTTCGTGACCACAGTGGAAACACTTGCCTTTTGGTGTTCCATCTTATTTGTGCTTTTTGTTGCTGCTTGGCTTCTTGTTAGATCTCTTCCACTTCTTTCCAACTACGCATTTTAGCTTGTAATAGAGAAGCTAGCAATTGCCACATAAGTATGTCTAGCCTTACCCTTAAGACCATTTTCCACATTTTGCAACATAGTCAATGACATATCAATCTGGTGCAAGTCATGGTCAATAGTGAGCTGTGAAAAAATATCACATAAAGAATTCAATACCATATCAACTTGAGTTTCCTGATCAATAGTTGCACCTAAATTCTCCTCCACATTGAAGTGTGCAATCATAGCTAACATATGATCCTTAGCAGGCATTTCAGATTTTATGCAGATGTTCTATAAGGTACGATGGCCTCAAAACGAGCCATCCTACTTTGATGTCCAAACATGCCCTTTAGGCTTTTTAGTACGTCATAAGAGGTCACCTGAATATCAAGCTTTTTGCTGTAACATGTTTGACATTGATGCCAAATTGTAACAGTGAGCCATCTTATCAGCTGCGATCCACTTATCATACGCAACCCTCTTGGCTTTGCCTGTTGTCTCAGTAGGTTCTTTGGGACATTCATTCTCAAGAACAAAATCAATTTTTTCGGCAATAAGCACAAATATTAAATTTTGTTTTCAATCCACATAATTATCCTGTACAAGTTGGTTTTGTTTTAGAATATTGGAAAATGCGTTGAGAGATATTTTGCTGAAAAATAATCATTTATTACAAATTAAAATTGAGCAACAAATAATAATTTAGCATATGATACATGAATGCACATGTAGATCAATTTAACTACAATAATGCAACAATAAATCGATCTTTGTGATCCAACAAGCCCTTTATAGGAAAGGTCACTGTGTCCACTGATCAATCTGAACTTTCCCACAAGAAAAATTATATCTGACAACAAGTGTCTATATTAAGCCTAGCATCGTTTTATTTGGTCATCAAAATCATAAACGAAAGCCTCTATGGGAGGTTCGTAGATAATTTCAATATGAGTGTATAACCTGTCTAAGTCTTTGGATACCTGAAATTAATTTTGCCATCTATATGATGAATACAAATTATATTCTATCTAGACGACCTTACCATAAAGGGATCCAATCAAGCAATTCGAACAACACAGCCTTCTTATAGGGAGTTAGTTGCAATACCAACATGAGATAAATGTGTTACTTTACTTATGGATTGACCAAATGAGACCATGAATTTTTTATTTAAATAAACATTTTCTCCCACTTAACATTTTAAAATAATGAATTTTTAATTTTAAATAATTACCAATGGTTCACATTAATCAAATTAACATATAATTTAATTATTACGACTAAATTAAATTAATCAAGGAAAATTCGGTGTTCAATTATATGCATCATATTAATAGTATCACGAGCGATGTCACAAATAAATCTATATGTCATTGATGTTTAGAACGATAATATTTCAAACAATAAGCATTCATAAACAATAAATTAACAAATATTTGTGGCCTAAAAATGGCTCAAGAATTAAATTTAAAAACTAATTGCTTAATCTTCAAACCAAAAAACTCCACAGATCCAACTGTAGCAATCTAAAAATTAATAGGACTCCGCCACCGTACCTTTAGAAATTAATTAATTTCGAATTTGACTTATCGAGATCCGATTTGATTTGTAAAGATAAACCCGAACAAAAAATCGAGACTAATTTGCGGGAAACACGCATATTCCGTAGGCTCACAATTTTGAATCTAATGGAAAAGAAAATTAAATGAAGATGATGAAGTCGTAATTCACCTATCTTGTTACAACATCTATATAACAAATTTCAGTCAAGAACTGGCCACAAATAATTGGATCACAATTTAAATTCATTCAATCATCACATAATAAAATATTTCTAGACATCTCTCGACTAGAACATGCAATCAAGATTCAGAAATAATAAACACGTGAACGATCTAAATTGCTTTGATACTAGTTGTTAGAATGCGGAAATAGAATTACCCAGAAATAAATCAAAAAAAACCTTAATTCAATAAATAAGATCATCTAGATGTTCACGTGTATGTTATGTCAAGAATAAATGATTCGAATTTTACATAAATTCGATCATCAATTCTTGAATTAATTCTGAATCACGAACTTCCAACCTTTTGTATCCTGAGTTTTCAACTTTTAATTGCAAGAACTTGATGCTTCAAACATCCAAATTTTCTATGGTATTCTCCAAAATCAAGACTATACTAATGGGTGGGCACATTCTTTTAATTAAATCAAGAACTAATTCTTGAACTCGACAATTGAATAAAGTAAGAAAAATGTTTATTTTATCTCTTTTTCTCTCTTCAAATTTGAAAACTATGGAATTATGTATTGTAATTATTGTAGAATATCTAGGTCCATCTAGTCTCTATTTATAGACATTTAGACTTTTCAATCCATATAGAATAATAATTCCAATTTCAAATAGAAGTCTTGATTTTCAAGTCCAATTAGTTTACATTTAATTACATGTGTAGCAATTGAATTTCAATTACAATTATAATTAAGTTTGCAACTTTCATAATAATTATAATCAAGTACAAAACTTTATTATAATTACAATTAATTTCAAAACTATTATAATTATCGTAATTAAGTCCCAATACTTTATAGAGCTACCACATGGACCTGAGTAGACATATTATTCAAACTCCAACAATTAGATCATGTCTAGTCGATCCTAGATCAATCGATCTAATTTTTAGTCTTTACATTTTCCACTAAAGGCAAAATACCGCATTCTTGGAATATATAAGATAATAGAAGTCAATAAATATATAATACTTTCCTGTGACCTTTTGTATATGTATTTTATTCACATCTGAGATACGATAATAAGTTATGAGTATAAATGACTGTTTTGACCTTCTTATCATTCTCACTAATTTAAATACTATTCTCTTCAACTGTCTTGTGAACAAATCACAGATGTCAAGTTTAGATGTTGCTAAACACTGAGTTTAAATTTTAACCGTTCAACAAAAAATATTTAAGTAGTCACTCTACCCATTTTTTAGGGCGGTGGTTCCCAACACGAATTCATGTTCTCTACTTCACTCATTCTCAAGTTCCCAACTCAACGAGATATTGGACAAATCAATATACATAATCTATTAAAGGATTTAGATGAAATACATGGCGATCAAATGGAATTTAATTCTTCGTACAGTCATGCTATAGAATTAAACCTAACATGTGGTCCATTCAATACATTCCAAGTGTACTTGCATCACCTTTAACGAAATTTGTGATAAGGACAAATCACAAATCCAAATAGTGAATTACTCAACACTACGACCTTCCAGTACAAAGTACCGACACTTAACATATAACATGTAGAAGGAGCTAACATGTCACGACAGATTTCTGTCTTCCCTGTCAGTTTCAAATGAAACACCATCCACTCGGTGAGTAATGGAGAATGACAGATCAAAGTTCAATGACCAATGGAACGCTTTTGTAAGTTCATTGAGTAAATAGTGATATGGTACAAAGTTCGGTGGCTAATGAAACATTTAACTCGAGAAAAAAAACCTAAATTGGTCATCACCCCGTATTGAAATGATCTCCAAGAGCCCAAAATTGAAACGGTTCCAATTTAAGAAAATATCTCTCCTTTCAAACCTATCTTCATAGGCAGAACAGGAATTTAAATCACCCACAAATTGAAATGAACCCTAGAGAAAAAACCAAAGTATTTACCTGATCATGAAGAATTCTGGCATCCTCGAATTTTGAACAAGTTTTGTGTCATCTTGGTCAGATAGATGTGAAAAAGTCCTCATGGATGGAGAATAATCGAAGAAGATGATTTTGGGGATGTAGACAACAGGGATGGTTAGATGCTTGCAACTACTTTGCTTAAATGGACTCAACTGTTCATCCATGGTACAAGATTGTAATAAATGGCTTACTTCGTGGGTCAAACGATATGCAGCAAAGGGAACTTAAGATGAGCACATTGTTGAAACTATATAAGGTGCGATTGAGGGACCTTCTAATTTGCGAAGTCAACGGCTGATGAAAGTGAAGACTACTTCACAAAAAAATCATGTGTTATAGTTAGTAGGTTGTTGTTTGCAATTGGAATAGTAGGGAAAAATCATTAGGCTGTCCTGGTGTTTTCAATATATATAGTTGGGGGGTTATTGTTGGTACTTGGAACTCGAATATAATGGTGTTGTGTAAGTGTTCGGTTGTTTGACATAATTGTCAGATTAAAGATACTGTTGATGATAGTAGAATCATGAAAGGAAACCAGAAGTCTTCTCAATTTCTAAATGAACGGGTTCCTTTTTATTTTAATGTCAATTACAATTTTAAGTTTGGTTTGGTTTTGTAGCCTTAAAATGTCTTTCATTTATTTGTATTTTGATTTATGTGTTGGTTAATGTCATTTTATTAGAATTTCATGATTATGAATGGTTGCCGTGAATGTCATTCGCTATGTTATGAGCTCTTCAAACATCATTGTTTCGCGTGGAATGCGCCAACAATAAAAAAAAAAAAGTTCAGACGATTGTGTAAGGAACAAACCTCTTGAGACAAAGTCCCAAAAAGGGGTGTTTTATTTATGAAGAGTACAATTGACGAGAAACAAAATGCCTCCAAGGGGCACAAGCAGACGT